>JAQQRF010000209.1:0-189311 GCA_030523145.1 Trissolcus brochymenae | reverse complement strand
CGGGGTGGTCAGCAACCTCAAGCAGCTCCGCAACCCCAGCAGCAAACAGCTTGGCGTGGTCAAAGACAACCATCAGCTGGACAACCCCAACAACAAGCTCGGGGTGGTCAGCAACCTCAAGCAGCTCCGCAACCCCAACAACAAGCTTGGGGTGGTCGAGGACAACCATCAGCTGGACAACAGCAACAAGCTCGGGGTGGTCAAAGACAACAATCAGTTGGACAACAGGGCGGTGGAGATCAAAAACAAATGAGCTCACCAATATCTCCGACTCCATCAGTGGCATCACTTACTAAAGTAATTATATATATAAAAAAAAAAAACTTTTTTTGCAATAGTTTTCAAATCATGGTTAATTCTTATTCATGAGTTTTATTTTGATTTGTATTTTTCTAGGAGATGTCAAAGGCAACCGTATCATCGCAAAGTGCGGCCATGACTTCGGTGAGTATTTTGTACCAAAACTCATTCAGTAATGAACATTTATTCATATTTTTTGTAAACTTTTTTTTGTTCTCCTTTTAAATTGTAGGATGCTAGTGGCGGGTGTTATGCCCATAAAGGTACTATCAAATCTGTCGTGGCCGAAAATCTCATCAAACAAATCCCAGTGCGTCAGGATATTACCAGAGCAAAAGCCAAGGGACGACCTATTGATGTTTTTGTCAACATGCTAGCATTGGAGTTTAGTAAAAACAGTACTCCTACTGTGATACATTATGACGTAGACATTGATGAGAAAACACCAAAAAATGCGTACCGAGAGGTGATGAAGAAAATTTGTGCTGAGAAATTTCCAAATACGCATCCAGCATTTGATGGGAGGAAAAATTTGTATGCTGCAAGGAGTCTTTTTGATCAGAACGAGGTGAATATTATCTACGATATTTTTATAACTTTTTTAACTTTTGTCTTGTTTGTTGTCTTGTTTGTCTTGTTTGTTTTTATATAACTTTTAGTCTTGTCGGGGAACCTGTATAGAAATAATTGTTTTTATTACTCTCCATAGTTGAAAATTGAAGTTCAATTTAAAAATATGGAAGAAAGAGATAGGACTGCAAAAGTGACTATCAAAAAAGTCAATGCAATTGACATTTCTTGGATGAAACAAATCAGACCGGGATTCTGGAGAAATGATCCCACTGACATGACAAGTATCCAAGCGATAGATGTCATCTTGAAGGCAGCTGCTCTGAAAAACGGAGTTGTTCCAGTGAGTATAATTTTTCGTTGACTCACTTCATTATTCACTTGAAAGTACACTGAATAATGTTCGCATTTATTATAGGTCGGGCGATCCATTTTCCCCATGAGACAACGAAACAAGATTGAAATTGGTGAAGGTGCCGAACTTTGGATTGGCACCTTTACATCTGCTATTATAGGGTGGAAGCCGTACTTGAATGTTGATGGTAGTAGAAAAAAAAACTTAACTATCTTTTACATATTAACTTGAATTTATAATTATAATGTAAACATAACATTTGAAGAACAAAATAATAATTATAGATGTTTAAACAATGATTTTACAGTGGCTCATACAGGATTTCCGAAAGCTCAAAATGTTGCTGATTATATATACATGATGTACGAACAAAAAGAACAAAGTCGTAGGTCCGATATAAAAAAAATGAGCTGGGAGGAATATGACATGACCCTTATGAAGTTTCTACGAGGTCTCCGTATCAGGTATGAAATACCAGGCAAGCAGGAATCGAGACGAGTATATACGTTGGAAGGATTTGGCAAAATGCCAAACAAACACACTTTTATGCTTGAAATTGACGGAAGGGAAAAAGAGACAACAGTAGAGGCTTACTATGCCATGAAAAATTACAAAATCAAGTCCACCGATATACCCTGTGTCCAAGTGAGACCGAAGCAAAAGAACATTTTCGTACCACCAGAGGTGAAATACATGAAATAATGATATTTCTTAATACTTACAAACATGAAAAAAAAATTTAAGATTAATTTCATTTCAGCTCTGCGTTATCGAACCTGGCCAAGCGAAGAACTTCAAACTTTCCGAAAATCAAACTAGGGAAGTGGTCAGATTTGCAGCTACATCGACTGACGTCCGAAAACAGAAAATCTACGACGGAGTAAGTTGCTTTTTTAATTTAAACTTAATTTGATCGTAAGTTAATTTAACGTTGTGATTCGTATATCAATTAACTATTAATATTTTTTAAACAGGTAGATGCCATCAATTACAATGCAGATGTGACTTTAAAAGAATTTGGTATAACCGTCGGCACACAATTTGAACAAGTAAAAGCCCGAATTCTTGATGCCCCCGCACTTCAGTACAACAATCGTAAAGTAATTGTATCCAAAGGAGTTTGGAATGCAGAATCGTTTTTACAGTCAGGATCCATTCCTGATAACCAGTGGACATTAATGTCCATTGATAAGATGGTTAATGACAAAGATTTGATGGAGCTAAAAGCTAAGCTTACCAGTTGCGGTATGATTATCAAATTTATGTCTATAAATACCAATTAAATGTTATTTATAATATGAATCTTGAGATATGATACAATACCAAATTACAGGAGGAAGATACGGGATCCATTTTGGAAAAGCCTTAACACCATTCAAAACTTTACAAGGCAGGGCTTCCGAAAAAGATCTACAGAATTGTTTTGCGGATCTAAAAAAAGCTGGTGTCAAACTCACAATCGTTGTGATCAGTGAACAAGCCAGCACTTATGGTAATGATTTTTGTTTAAATATTTCTATAAAATGTTATTTGTTATTGTCATTAACATTTGAACAATTAATATTTTTATCCAGAAAAAGTAAAACAGATGTCTGAACTGAAAGTTGGAATGCTGACACAGTGCGTTAAAGCAAATACTGTGAAAAGGAAACTGAATGAATCCACAGTTGGTAATATATTGTTAAAAATCAACGCAAAGTTGAACGGTACGAATCACGCCTTATATCAAGAATCAAGGTAATTGTCATCGCATAGTTTTTTAATCATTGATACTAATTTTATAATCTTAATTATGATTTTAACTAAACTTTTTAGACCAAAATGTCTGAAACCTTTCACGATGATAATTGGTGCTGATGTAACTCATCCAGATCCTGGCATGAAAGAAGAAAAACCGTCAATTGCTGCGGTAAGTTTATACTTGCTACAACTCAGAATGTTGTTGAATAAAGTCAACGATTCTCATTAAAAATGTTTCAGGTTGCGGCCAATCACGACCAAAATTATTTCAAGTATAATATCACCATTCGACTGCAGCCTTGTCGAACTGAGATCATCGTTGACTTGAAAAACATCGTCAGAAATGAATTAGAGATGTACAAACAGAAAACTGGAAACTATCCTGAAATGATCATTTTCTTCCGGTAATTTTCATTATTCCATGTTTTGAAACAAAATTATACGACTGTTAACAAAATTAGCTGTTTTCGAAACTTATGTTATTGAAATCCTCTTTCTAAATTGATTGTTTTGTTTTTAGTGACGGTGTGAGTGAAGGGCAGTTTCCACAAGTCATGGAACATGAAATCAAAGATGTAAAAGAAGCTTGCAAAATGATTAATCCCAGCTACAATCCTCCGTTGACATTTATGGTTGTACAAAAACGGCATCACACTAGATTCTTCCCGAAAACACCTAATCCGGCTGACCGCAAGAATAATAACGTTAGTGCAGGAACAATTGTGGATACAACCATCACTCATCCAACGCACATTGATTTTTACCTGGTCTCGCACGCTAGCATACAGGTAATTTAAAATATCATTCATGACCCATTGATTCGGATGTTATTTTTCAAAGTAAATAAAAATTTCTAAACAAAATGTTTCAAATGTTCAGGGAACTGCTCGGCCAACCAAATATCGTTGTCTTTGTAACGAGCCTAACATTTCTGAAGACGATATTGAAGAATTGACATATCACCTTTGTCATTTATTCTCAAGATGTAACCGATCGGTCAGCTATCCTGCTCCTACGTATTATGCCCATTTAGGAGCTTTCAGAGCAAGAGCTTGGACCCACAAGTAAGTCGATTTGTTGTCACCGATTTCACTGATTGCAAAGAAAAAGTATTTTTGATCTCAAATCTAAATCCTGCACACTTTGTTTTTTCTAGCAAAAACATCGACATGTCGAAGCTACAAATAGCTCAGACGGAATTCGTTACCGAACGTGTTTCAGGTGAAAACCCAATGTTTTTCGTGTAAGATTTATAGACTGCCTAAAATAACATAATTTTCATGTGTTAAATTAATATATTTTTCATAAATCATGTAAAAAATCTGTTCTTCATAAATGAAATTTGTATCTTACTTGTACAAAATTTATTTAGGACGGCAACAACAAAAAATTAAACACTATCATCAATATTCAATTACATTATATTAATCAAACTCGGTGGAAGTTTGATGGCCTTATTGAGTTTGTGTTAAATAAAAATATTATAAATTTATTTTCGTGGTCATCAAATATCCTTTTCTTGGAATTCGTTGAATAATATATTGTATTGTCGCTTTGAAGCACTTTTTTTGCAAGTAAGAATTGAATTTGATGACTCTCTTATTTTATAATACGAATTTGAATATAAAAATTATGAAAATAAAAAATGTAAAAAAAAGATTCGAATGTGATTCATAATCTGGATAGATTTTATAATTACATTAATAAATATTAGTTTGTAATAATAATGTTGTTGAATCATTTTTGTCAGTATAATCTGTTGCTAAATTGCAATTACCGGAAACATTCATTTTGAATGGATATCACAAGAGAGTACTAAGGTTTTTTGCGCAGTTGAAAATAATAACGAGTCATTACGTTTTTTATCGTTTTATTACTTAATAATCTGTTATACAATTTAATTACTTACAATTACTTAATTCTCAAAGTATTAAGAAAACGTTTTGGAATGTTTTTTCAAAGATAGTTTCTTTGTTTGTCATTTGTACATTTATTATACTCGTATCATTTTTAAGCAGTTGAAATTAAATAAATTCGTTTGTTTTCTTTTAACTGATATAACAATATGCAATATTTATTTTCATGGTTGAATTTCATCGATCATAAGATTAATTTTGATATATAAATTAGAAAATTTTGCCGAATTTAAGTTTTATTATTAATTTATGTTGTATTTGGTATATGAAATCAGTGATATAAAACTTATTTGCGTCAGCCTTCAGAGCGACCAAAAAAATTGTTGTTCTCAACTTTCGAAACCCCTATATCGAACGAATAAATTCATTTCTCTTACAAATGATCAATTTTGAACAAAATATTGTTCATTATCATATGACAAAACTGAAATAATTATAGTCTGCGTTCCTAAGAATGAGTCATTTCAAATGTTATAACTTTTCTAAAGTTTCTAGAGATGAGTTGATAAAATATGAATAATTTGAAACGTTGCAGTCGGTCGGGTATAACTCTGTATTGTTCTTTTTTCTCTCTTACTGCAAAACTTATGCAAATGTTTATTAAAAAAAAACTATTATCATGACAAAATGACAACGCGATTTGCAATAGAAGTTTGAAAATCAATGTGATAAAAAAACCTTACTTAACTCAAACAAACTCTGCCCGAGCTAAAAAAAAGTCAATACAATTTGTTCGTTTGTTTGTAAATTATAAATCATTAACTAAAACTGCTGAATTATCAGAAAAATTAATGCTTCATGATTAATCGAAATTGACTAAAAACAATGATACAATTCAAAAAACATCTATAAATTCATTAACCAATGAACCAAAATTTCAATATTATTTTATCATACAATCTTTCCCTCTCTTGTTCCCAATTAATTTTGATTTTTTTTTAATTATCCAATGATCTTTGCTTCTCAGCAGCAAGAAATCCTATTTTCCAATTAATAAAAAGTTTAATTTGCAGTCTCTCTGAATTGTTTCAAATTCAATTACTTTGTTCCACGCGAATTTTAAAAGGCGAGCAAATTATTCGTTACAAAAAAAAATTTTGTTCGCCACCCAACGAGAGAACTGCAGTTCGTAAAGTCAGCGGCTGAAGGATGGATGCACTTCCTTCTCTGTTCAACGAGCAGCAAGAGAGAAGCAGCGAAGGCCCGAGGAATTTTCGATTGAGCTCTCGAATTGTTGGTGAAAGATGGCTGCCTATGATGTACTCGCGCCGGCACCTCGTATCGTCGTCGTTTCGTCGTAGTGTCCTGTGCGTTTGACCGTGCCGAAACCGAGTTGCAGTTCGGCGACGTTCCTTTCGCTCGTCCAAGCCGGATTCATCATCCAAATCAAGTACGTATCGTCAAAATATCCGTCTGCTTTGATGTCAACAAGAGCTCATAAACTTGACGAGCCGTTTGTGACCAGTCAATCGCCAAATTCCGAGCTGTTCTATTTACGCTCTTCTCAGAGGAGAGCGCTTCTTCAGACAAGTGGGTGTCACAATTTTTGTCAACTTTTCAATGACCAGTTCATCGCAGTTTTTTTTCTTCCCAGTCATGAAACAACGAGCGGTGAATCCTGGCTGACGAAATTACGCCCTTTTTCCTTTTGACATCTCATTTGTCCAGGATGGAGCAAATTGTGAAACATTAGTTTACTCCAGGAGAAACTCGTTTAACCACTATGAGAAGAATTTATGTTACGATTGAATTGTCTGGATGGTTGTTCGCAGGTGAATTGGAAACGAATGATTGTTCAGATCGCTTTTTGAACGCTGCTGAAAAATTGGTTGTTTTGGTTTTGAGAAAGTTTAGCCTGAGATTCTCGTCGGGGAAAACAAAACGGTAGACAAGTTTGAACGAGGATAACGACTTGGACGTGCGCAATCATAAATTTCTTACAAAATGTTTTGGCTGAATTGTTAATTATGCATCGGATGTAACGAACATGCGATACAATAGAACGTTGTTCATAAACGAGCTTTTAACACATTTTTAATTCAGCATGAAACATCATCATTCATTTATTTAACACCTAATTTCATTCTGTTCCTTTTATCAGTTCAAAAAAGTAAACTAATCATTTAACTTTTGTAACATTTTTATTAATGATCGAAATCATCATTTTTTTTTTTTTTTTGAATTGTTCATTTTAGATTTCCAGTTGAAAATGTTCTTCTAATGTGGCTTCAAATCAGATGCATCTTTGGCGAGTATTCGGATTTTCAGCAGGCTTCCAAATCTATTTACGCATCGGACGATGTTCGCGAAAATTTGCGACATGGGTTTGCTCACGTCCGCAATAACGATTGTACTTCGCAGTTCATAAAGTTGTTGCTGAAAAAGCGAGCAATGTAAAAACAAAGAAAAAAAAAGATTTCTATACGCTGCACAACTTTGAACAAACGTTCAAGTTTGATGATTTATCAATTTGAACGAAATGAGATGAAAGAATAAATATGCTTGACATGATTCATCCATGAGGTATACGATTATGCGTAGGGAAATTTTAACAGTTACTAAATCATAATAATAGAAAGGTATAAATGACGTATAAATGAATGTTTAGTGCTTCTTTATGCTTTTAGCTATTCGGCGCAGTATTACGGTGGCAGGTTACATATCCTGTGGGGAAAATTCATGAGTGTTTCAAGGTCACACATCCCCTCAGAGAAGATGAGTGGCGAAATGCACACAGCACGGAGGGGAACGGTTTTCATCCGGTAATCCGGACGTACCTCACCGGGTTACCATTTTATGAAGACTGCAACTTTATCACATTTTGTATAAAATATGATAAACTATCTCATAAAACGAATAGTTATACGAATTATAAAATACAACAAGATGCAAATTTATAGTAAAAAGATTGGGTTAAAAAAAAAACGAGGACATTATTTTTCGTGATCAAAATAATTGCAACAATGTTTAACTGAAAACAAAAGCATTTAACTTTCGCAATTTTCCCTCGGATGGAAATGTTCCGTCGACTTTTCATTGCTTCTCAATGACTTTCTCACTTGGTGTTACAGTTCAATACTCGATCAACTTTCCCGACAGAGAGACGAGCATTTGTAATAAAAAAATCGGCGGATCAAAAATTCATCGGCCCTCGGACTCATTTCATAGCGGCGAAAGTCATAGGGGCTTCTATTGGACTTGCCATTGTCACCGAAACATCGTCCTGAATTGGTCGTAATTTCTTACCGGCGACGTAAAAAGTAATTAGTCTGTCGCGCTGGAATTTCGAGCTTGCCAATCTCGCGAAATGCCATCAAACTGGCATTTGATGTACGCGATACACAATATACTTTTCGTGCTCTTACTTTAATGCGAATCGATTGCCCTGTCAGCGGGGACACCATTTTCCCAACGATTCCTTCAATTTTCATTTATTATAAGGCTCAAAGTTTGCCTATTGATTGAACATGAGATTGATTGATTAATCTTTTTCTTTTTTTGCTGTTTTTTTTTGTCTCAAAACTTTCTATTTTATTAACAACAATGCAGAAATAAAACATACTTATCCGTCAATTTTCAGATACAAAATGAATTATAACAAATATTTGTAGAGAAGCATCAAAGCCAAGTTTTGCTTTCAATTTTTATTCTCATCGAAAAATGGACTAATGGTATTCAAATTGAGTTTTTCGCATCTGTTGACTCGGCCAAATTAGCATCGGTAATTTAAGCGTCGTTTGCTCATCTGCCCAAACAGCCGACAATGCGAGACTACTTGAAATGACGATTCCCTGCACCAAAGCAATCAATACCCGTTGCTCGCCCCAAAGTAACGAACTTCCGTCTGCGATATTTGCTTAGGTTGACATTATTATGACACTTCATCAAATTTCATTTCCTTGCAAATTTGCATCTCAAAGATTTTCTCTTATCAAAAGTACACCGAACTTTTGTAAAAGCAATAATTAATTTTGTAGTGAAAATTGTGCCAAACTAAACAAAAAAATAAATAAAGAAACTAGTAAAGATAGAGGGTAAAACAAACTAATCAGCCTTGAAAAGTCGAACGGTTTCACCGAGGGTTTCATTAATTGTTCGCACGATCTGCTAATGGCTTGAATGGCTGTTGAATCACAATAACTGTGAAATCGTACGTGCACCTGTCTTTAGTACTCGTGGATATAATTGTCATATCGCGAATCATCAATAACAATTGATTCAGAGAGCCTCCTGTTATGTGAAATTGTTTGCCTTTGAAATCTCTTTCATCGTGATGATCAATCAATGATTTAATTTTGATTCAACTACCGCGCTTATTTTAACCATCTTTTTTATCATCGTTCCTTAATGAAATATTACATCCTCGATCAAACTTATTTTTATATACAATTTCTTTTTTTTGTTTTTTTTTTTGTTTTTTTCAATGAAGAATTTATTTATTTTGAGTTCATTTATTTATACGAACTGATTTTATATATAATTTTATAGTTGCTATTTATAGTTGCTACATTGCACAAGGCTTGTGGTTGTAAAAAACATTAAAAACATTTTATGAACTTTACTGGCTGTTAAGTTCAGCTATTTATATAAAGATTGAACAAGAAATTGTAGTCGATTTTTGAAAAAAATAAAACCAAACATGCTTCGGAAAGGTCAACGAGCAGTCCCACGAACATTGAAAGTAAAACTAAAAAGTATAATACCATAGAAAAAAGTCCGATTGATCCTGTAAACAATTTTATTCATAAAAAAAGTTTCATTAAAAACGTTTTTTCATTTTGAATATGAGCCAAGAATAGATCTTTCTGAACAGGAACAGAAACAAAATATCTTGAACAAAGAAAAAAGATTTTCGAACTGAACATAAAATAGAATCAGAAATAATCATTTCTCAATCCATCGGGAAATTTAAATACAGTCATCTTTCTTTAATCAAAAATAGTAAATCATTTCCTAAAGTCTAATCTTAGGAAAGAAACTTAAATAAAAGAACTAAACAAAAAAAAAAAACTACTTCTAAATCTGAACCATCTGAAAATGTCCAATCAGTCCAAAAGTATTTTCTTCCACATTGTAGGAAGTAACAAATTTAGAAATTGTATATACGTTTAGAGATGAACGATAACATACACTCGAAAAGTTAATTTCATTCGAAGAAACAACAATTTAATCATCACTGTCTAAAAAATCCTTAACCAAAATCATCATCAGACACCAGTCTATTGATTCAAAACTAGTTAAAATTATTAAAAAAAAACAAAAAACTTTTGTCGGTATGTGTTTGAACTTGTTAATAACCGAGTTCGAAACACCTCGAACGGTTTTACAGGGCTTGTTTGATGTGCTTATGGAAATTTTAATTGAGCTCGTTCTTGCGGGAAGAACAACCTCGTCAACGGGAATTGAACTGCGACCCCGACGGTCCATTCATGAGCCCCTACCCCGTTCGGTACCGTCACCAAAGCTGGGCGCGATCGATCCGGACTCAAAATCCCGCCGACTCTTTATCTCAAAAAGCGGCCGTGGCTGTCCCCCCAGGGGTTGTTTACTTGCGGCATGCGCTCGTCAACAAAGCAAAACGGTTCGGCGTGTCTCGCATATAATGTGCACCGTGTATCGCTTTCTCGATCTCGTCTCGGTGGCTCCTCACGTGACCGCGTCTCTCTATTGATTACGCGTCTGTGCATGCGCCCTCGCACAAATTTGAGCGCGAGGGGGCGGCCGCGCTCTGCCTCTGCGAGATCCGCTGTTTTCGTGCCGGCCGTCGCTCGCAACGCGACGTGTACCTTTTTTGTCCGAGGCCCCCCTTTTCGGTCTGTGCGTTCGCGCGAAACCCCGCACGCCCCCGCGCGACACTGGTTAACATGTGCTCACACTTGACAGCGTGAACCGAACGCTCGGTTGCAAAAAGGTACCCAACCTTTTTTTTTCTCTCCATCATTCTTGTTGTTACGCTGACCTTTGTGTTTCCCTTTTCGTAAGACGTAGTTCTTCATCGGACATTTCCGGTTGGCCTCCGTCCACGAATTTTGTCACTGTTCAGGGAAAGAAAAAAAGGGCCCAAGTTGGGTTTGCTGCAAAATTGAAGATTGACTTTGAAAATTGTTCACTTTTTTTTTGAGAAAGAGAGAAAGAGAGGATAAAAGTTCGTTCACTGTTTGATCAATAAGGTATAAATCATTTTGTACTGGAGTAAGATTGTTCTTTCACTCAACTATTAATTGAAGAAGATCAAGAAGATCAGTTGCTAATGGGACCAAACATCTGAGTGTCGTCTCCTTGACCCACGATGACCCCGCTGAACACCCTGAAAAAAGTTGACTCGTCGAAATGTTTATCTACGTTTGTGCTTTTGTCGACAAGTTATGTCTTTCATTCATGAAAATGTGATTAGATTTGATTGTGAATGATGTGGGTGATGTGGAAGAATGGCAAAATCTCTGGCCTATTTTTATTTACGTCCGAGGAAAACGTGACTGTGTGGTTGTGTCGATGGGACTTCACCTGCTCATGTATAGACTGAGCTTTTTTTTTCTTTTCTTTTTTTCTTTTGCACGGAAGAATAACGTTCATCTAGACTTGATATCGATTTTGAATCCTGTCGCGGCTAAGCTCGCGCGATAAATTAATACGCTTGAGCCCTGTTAAACGGCGCTTCGCGCGCCCTGAACCTTATTTTCTTCAAACATGAATTTTGATTGTTAAACAAATTATCTTCTGAAATAATTGTTTAAAAGCGATTGTTAGTAATTGTTTGCTTAACTTGAATTGAATTGAATTGAATTGAATTTTTTTATTTTGATTAAGTTCACTTCTTTTTTATTCGAATGAAGAAGACGAATGCGTGCAGCATTTTTTTGTGAAAGAAATTTGTTTTCTAAAATTGAAATGAACGCGAATGAAAATCAAATTGGATTACGCGAGAGAGATTGAAATTGAAAATAAGATGGGGGGTAAATGGCTCGTGAGATATATTGTTGTTGTACGCTCGCGTTATCGATTTGCAATACCCGAGACAGACACCAAAAGTGTATAAGTATGGAAATTTCGACTCGATTCTGACAGATGTTGAACTGCAACGAGGCGCAGTTTGTCGAATGGCAAAAGAAAATTGCAACCGCTGTTGCTGCCATTGCATAACCAGTGTCATTTAATTTTCATTAACCTTTGTGATTGTTTGAGGGGTAAATGCCATTCAAAATAATAATCAAAAATAATTAAAATAAAAAATTGACATTTTCACAGTTCAATAGTAAAATTGTTATTTCATTTCATGGAATACAAAATGATGTAACAAAATCAATTATTCATCATCCTATAAGCTCCAGAAATTGTTTTTATATTGCCTTATAAATTTATTTGTTCAATTTTTGTTGCAATAAGAAAATAATAAAGATGGCTCTTTTTTTAACGTCTTTTATGGTTCAGATCGACAGCAATCCCTTTGCAAGAATTGCAACAAACTGTTTCCATCCACGGAACGATGATAGCATCTGTTAATAACACTCACGACGTTTCGATTTTTCTCCTTTGACTGTTGTGTGATCGCTTTTAAAACGCAGAAACAACCGGAGGCGACTGATACGAGAGTAAGTCGCATTACGTGTGCCATCATTCTATAGGTTTCGCTTACCGCATTGCAAATTCCTATGGTTTCGTGAATTCAATGCTCCAAGCCAGACGTGGCCGTTTCGCACGATTTCGTTGGAATTTGCGACGATTTGAGTCTCAAGGGGATGTTGTCGTTGTCGAATTGTTTCAGCCAAACGTTCATCGATGAAAACAAAACCTCAGTCATTTAATTTGCTGATTCTCTTTCAAATAAAATTAAAAAATCAATCTGACACAAACAATCCTTTTTCAATGATCTCTGTCTATAAAATTGTAATGAAAAAGAAAAAAATGAAACAAAACAAAAAATTGATTATTTAGTTGATTTAAAATAAAACAATGTAGAATTGTTGATATAACAGTTCTTTTTAAAATGAATTGTTTCTAATAATCGTTTGAAAAGTCTATAAGCAACGTGTTGCCGAACTCATAAGTGTTTCTGTTATAATCGATACAGTGTAAAGTTGCTTGTCATTTATTATTAAAAACTGGCTGAATAATTCACACTTTATATTTTCCTTCCGTTGTCAATCAGATGTACATTTCAATTCATTAGCTTTACCAAAATTAATCAAAATCAAACCCGATTTCAATACATGACAATGAATAATAATAATAATTTATACGTTTGTAATTCAGCTTTAAATATATTATATTTCACTTTTTGTTTCTCAATTCGGTTCTACATTATTTACCAGGAGAAATACATTTTCAAACGAAATAAATCCGCGATAAACCGTGCAAGTTCCACAACACCCAGTCGTGATTTATCCCGCCATTGATAACAAACGAACGATAACAACGTTTATCTAAGCAAACGTGTTCGACCTGGAAAAAAAAATCGATAGGGTAGAAAGTACCTAATGTCAAATTAATGATCCCATATGAACCATTAAAGGTTTGTCGGGATGATTTGTTTTTTTTTTTTTTTGTCATTTTTTATTCTTTTATTTTTTTCATCATCAGTTGTGAACCGTAAAATCTGTTGATTCTATTTCGGTAAACGTTTGACAATAAAACTTGGCAATCGGGAACTAAAATATAATCGCAACGACGCGCGACTTGTCAGATGTTGTCTGCCAAAAAGTCAGTCATTCCTAATGAGATGGACGTGCACTTTTAGTTATCTCAAAACACGCAACACGAGTTGCAAATTTAAACATCCATGCAAATCAGCAAACAATTGAAAAATATTTCTAAAAATAACTCGATCAAGGCGGCGAAGCAACAACAAATGGAATAATAAAATATTACGATCGTGAGAAACTTGTCGTCGACTTCGTCTTTGTCAGAAGTTTTTGCTGAGAAAGTATACGCGGGCTATCAAATTTGGTGCCTAACCAAGTTTTCGTACCGAGTTTTCGATCCAAAATAAATGCAGTCGTTTGTAAAGTACAGTTACAACAAGTTTTAAGTTATACGTTTTGAACGTGACATATTTTTGTTCAAGGCTGTTGACTGACGGGTTATAGGATTATGTTTGCTTTCATACATTCTGGTCGAGTGCAATCTCATTGTAATGAAATAGTTCTATTTGATGAAAAGTTTAGGAAAATTCCGTTCCTGTCTATCTTCACTGAACACCATCGGCATTGTTCGACATTAATTACACTTATCGCTGGGTTATCATCGGATGTCGGCTTGGAAATGGTGGATTATGGGGGATCAATATGTAGTAAACAGAGATACGGGCCTGACTGCTCACAGTTTGAGAAAAGTAAATACTCGAGCTGAGCTTATAATTGGGTAATTTGGTGTGGTATCAAAGTTGGGAAATTAGAAATATTTATTGAGAGATTGGTTCATTCGATTTTGAGTTAATAAGTTGTTGATTTGGAAATATCTTAATTGGTATAAATCAATACTCTCTGTCTAGGATGGGGTAGGATACGAAAATTGCCATCTCATAGAAAGCTAAATTGAAGTTTCAAAGTTTAAGGTGGTTGTAAGGTTGCAGTCAAGAACAAAATGTTATATTTTATTCACACCAGTTATATAAATTGCTTTAAAAAGTTTGTTGGTAATTGAACATTTTGAAGTTACCAAATAATCTTGATGAGTATTTGTGAGTGATACCGAGTGTTTCTTTTTTTGTTTCAGGAAGACGGTGATTTAGAGTAAAGTGAAGAGCGTGTAGGATGTCAGGGCAAAGGACTATCTGGTGACCTAGTACCATCTCCGTTCGGGTGTCCCTCGATGCTTACTTTACGGTTGGTGTCAACTCACTTCTTGAAACAACCATAGGCAGTGCCCTGCGCCTGGAAAAAGGGGCCTATAATGTGCCGCGATCGGGACATGAATCCAGAACTTGTACCATTGCCTGATCATAAATTCTAATACGTCGATATAACAAGGCGTCGTCGCGCGAGGGAAAGTTTAACGTAATTTAGCAAGTGCGCGGACTTATATATCCACAATCAACGATCCTCCTTTCGTCCTTCCCTTTGTTAACTGTCCAAACTTTTGTGCCGTGTATTTGTCCCAAGATGGAATTAAGCAGTGCAGTTATGAGAAGCGATTGATGTTGAAACATTAGACCGAGACTGATGCTAAGAGGGCAAAATTGAACATCGCTCGTGGCCAGCGACTTTCGATGCGTCGCCTCTTAGATGACAACAGTTTAAGGTACTCCTTCCGGTGATAGTCACGCCATTGTTAAACGTGGTGATTCACCTGACACATACTTCAGACTGAACTCCCTGTACTTCAACCTGTGGAGAGTCGTGAGAGAGTGCATTGTGAGTATCAATTTTTTGAAAACAAAAACTCCAAAAAGAAAAGTCGGATAAACGAAATAAACAGCTATAAGACAAGACCTGAACTTGGAGCTGGCCGAAAGCCAGACTGGCTTCTGGAGGGATTTGAGTTGGCCGAAAGTTTCCTCCAAATGCTGTCACAACTCTTGAGCCATGCGCTGGAAGAGATATTTCTTGTTATGCAAAATTTCTAGAATCACCAAAATTCTGAACGTTCAAAATGTCCTTCAATTTCGAAAAAGAAAAAATGAATTAAATTCCCAATTGAGGGTGTTCAAATTTATAATGCTCAGTGAAATAATTTCCTTCCGTCATTTTAGAACATGAACTTTGATCATTCAACATGAAAGCCTATAATTGGAATTTAATGATTAGTAAATTTGATAGACAGTTCTAATCAGGAAACTGACGTTACAAAGCATATGAATGGGTTTCAATTTATAATGACTAGACGATATTTAACACTTTCAACCCACTACGTATGAATTAACACGTTGATGCAGTTTTTGCAACATTTTGAACAATTTTTTTAGGATTTCATTATAATAGTTCATATCTTACATGAAAAAACTAAATTATATGAAAAAAAATGTTATTGCAAAATGAATAAACTCATTTGATTATGTTCGACTTTTTTTTATTATTACAAAGTTATTAGATGAAAGTGATGGAGTGAAAAAAAAAAAAAAAAAATGAGCCGTCTTTGGTGAATTGTAGTCTTGTAAAATACTAATCGTTTGACTTTTCTCGACGCCCTTCAGTCAATTAACTGTAATGTTCAAAATCCCCCTCTGAATGTTTTAGTTGAGTAGGGTGTGTGGATTTGGTGAAACAGGTGATTCAATTTCGACCAGATCACTTCTTTCGAATGTGTTTGTTCTGTTGGGATGTGCAGCAATAATATCACAATAAATCCCTCGGATCTATTTTCACACGGGATGATGATTCAGTGACGTGACGTTGACACCTCGTGTGGCTCAAATGTTTACAAGAAATATCAAATCAAAAAATACAACGAGAATTATGATGAACAAATCATTTTCAAATATTTTGTTTCTTTCATTTTTTAATATATTTTTTTTTCCCAATAATTTTGCCCGTATAAAGTTAAATAAAAAATCGTTCCAGACTTTGATTGCAGAAAGTAACAAGACAGCTTGGCCTTGAATGAATTTGCCATTGTGTGTCGCAGTGTCTGACAAATGTTTATGTTGAATCAGCCTGATTAATGCGACATCAACAGAACAATAATTTTTGCACGCCAAGTCGATTTCATTGGGATAGGTATTTTTTATTTTTCTTTGTACTTCACATTTCAGAGCGTGCGTTATGAAGTCCAGTCATGGGTATACCAAATGAAATTAAAAGTCGATACCGATTTGTTTGAATCTCAGCTTGGATTTCCACATGCTTTTTTTCATTTGCAAAGAATATAAACGCGTCGCGTGGCACCTGTCCAGCCGATTGCGTAAAATAAATCGTTATTTTGGCATGCCCCTGGTCTTCTGATCCTGCGCCCGTGAAATCCAAATCGAAGCCAGTTCTCGCCGAACGTCAGACACCGCGACGTCTTATTTTTAATGTTCGCTAAACGGTCGGCTGCGCGCAAAATCAAAACAGTCCCTGAGATCTCCGATAACAATCTTACCGGTGCGGATGTTTCGAGTTTTAAAGTTGTAGTCGACCGGAAACGAAATTAAAAGCAAAGTAACAAATAAAGGAAAAAAGAAAAGAAAAAGAAAAAAAAAGAGGAAATAGTGGTAGTTGGTGGGTTGGATGAGTGTTTAAAAGGGAATTGATAATAAAATAATAATAAAAAGGTTGAGAATGAAGTATGTTAACGCTGCTTTCTGTTGCAATATTTGGCAGTGCGGCAGTGGGTCGCGGTGCAGGCGTACTGGGATGAGACGTCCTCAGCAGGAACCTCTTCATTACCATAACCATCAACATCATAGATCTTCGAGTAGTCCTACGCGCTCCCGACAATCTCACAATAAGGCAAGTATTTTCCAATATGTATCCCAAAACTCAAACAAAATTCTTAAAGAATTCAAAGTCAATTCAATTGAATATCAAAAAAAAAAAAAAGTAAGTAATAAAAACTTGAAAGTTATCTTAATTGAAGACCCCAAAGTCATTGGAACTTGATAATTAAAATCTCGAACCTTTAGAGTCGTTTAAACAATATAATAATAATAAAAAATGGAAGTAAAGTTGATGTTGAATTTTGTTGTTGGTCTGAGAACAGGAAGAATCCCGGCTGGCGCGAGTGAAGCGAGTACTAACAGGGACATTGCTTGGTCGGAGCGGTAGCTCGAGTCGAGTTTTTGGCGCGCCGCTAGACGAGGTGGAGCAGTACCAGGACACAGGAGTGCCGTATGTTGTTCACCGCTTGAGCTGTTACATTGAAGAGAATGCGTTCGACAACATCACGATTTTTCGACTGTCCGGGGGAAACCCCAGGCTCGCCGAGCGATTGAGAGCCTCGTTCGAACGTCGCGGCGATGCCGATCTAGAAGGCGCATCTTGTCCCGCGACCGCGGCGACTCTTCTTAGACAGTATTTGAAGGAGCTTCCTCAACCTCTTGTGCCACCTACTTTGGTTACGAAATTGTTACAAGTTTATTCTAGTAAGTTAAATAAAAATGTCCTTTAATGAAAGAAAAGGAGCAACATTTTATTATTGTGTTTTAATTATAATTTAAACTGTTATTTTTTAGGCGATCATTTAAACAACTATGAATTTTGGATAGCAACGACTAAAGAACTATTGTCAACACTACCGTCTTCTCATTATCGTCTGCTCGGCTACCTTTCCATTTACTTCAGCAAGTACGAGTCACAGCACCAGCGAAACGCCGGGGTTGCCAGCGTGTTCGCACCCGTCATATTCCCGTACGTTCCGCCGGCGACAACTCTTTTCACGGACATTTTGATCGCGGCCAACGTGCTTTTCAGCGACCGGTGAGTTACACAGCTCTTTTTTTTTCTTCCGCCACATTTTCCACCCCTCTTTGAAATGTTTATCTCTAATCCGACGAGGGCTTTCATTTCATTTTTATACTATTCACTGAAAGCTCGTCTACTACTATTCATTTCTCTTTTTTTTTTATATCTTCTTTGTACGTTTTAGAAATTATTTTTGTTATTATTATTTTAAAATAATTTCTCGATCAGAATTAAAAGTATAAAAATAAAGAATATATATATAATTGGATAATGAATGAGACAAAATAGATTGAAAAAGACGATGGAGTTTGTAGAAATTGATCGTTTAAGATATTTCGTAGATTTCTGAAAAGTTGAATGATTTATTAACCTGTTGACAATTTGTTATTATTGAATCAGCAAAGGAAATTTTCGGGGGATGGAAATAGAAAATAATTATTAGATACAAGAGATTCGATGACGTTGAGTTTGACCTTTGAACAAGTTTGGACGATCTTCGATGAAATTTTTTGGCATTACATCACTGACCTGATCTATACCACTGTTATCACGTGTTTATCATTTTGCTGAGTCTGGCGCTCGAACTTTCTGTGACTAAGCGTGTTTGTTTTAGATTCGCATTGCACACTTCCGTTCTTTCAGTTACATTCAATGGCAATCAATTAAACTGAGAGGTTTTGGTCGGGTCCAATCAATATGTTTAATCATTTGAATTCATATCAAATAAAAATGGACTTGTATCTAATTGGTTGAATTTCATTCATTAATTCAATTTAATTGATATTCAATTATAGCTTGAATTTTAGTTCTAACTTTTAATTCAATCTAATTTAGTTTCCCAATATTCAAGTTGTCAATTCAGTTTGAATGATAACATCAAAAAATACCTGCAACTGTACCAAAATGTTATCAATCATGCAGAAGATGATTCAAAGTTCCATCCGGAGTTAGAATGTTGACATTTTTATTTCAACGAAGACGCTTTTGTTGTAGGTTTAATTTGCACTAAAATGTAACATGTGCTATGATTGCAATTACAATGAACAATCGATTCTTTCATTACTCTGCGGAGACTCATTCTCTTTCACAACATGTACAATGGTTTGTTAATGTGCGACTTAATATGTTCTGTTCCATCGCACTTGGTGCAAACATTTAGATTATGCTCGATGTTAATTAATTTTCAATTCTTACAACATAGTTCCGCGTTTGTTTCTCTTTATAGAATCGTCTCGTCACGAATACATTTTTTGTGTCAATTCTAATAGATGAAACATATTTGCAACCAATGCTGTTGAACTCAAAGTGAAACAAAAACAAAATGTTACGATTTCTCATTTTCCAAGGTGAAACTAAAAATAGTTTATAATTTATCTATATTTTTCCTACTACGTTTCTAAAACACTTCTGCCATTTTCTATACAATGATCAAAATTTTACTCTTTATTGTGTTCATTTTAGAACTCAGTTGTTTGGTTCCAGTTTTGAACTTCATTTTTTCTTTTTTTTTTTTTTTCCTTCGTTCATCTCTCGTTTTACACCTTGACAGTGCTAAAAATTAAATGAAAATTACATTGCACACTTTTTGCATCCTTTTCTTCATCTTTCGACCTTGTGAAATTGAATACGAGGTTTCTCGCGATCGGTTAAACTTCCCGGTTTGCAGATAAACAAATTTTTTGTCCTCCTAAAAAGGCTGAAACTGTTGTGTCAAACAAATAATTTACAAAAAAAAAAAAAAAAAGAAAAAGAATTGAAAACAGACAAAAACACGATTATTCATTGGTGACAAAAATAAATTACGTGCACCAACGCGTTCGACCGGAAGTATGGTCATAACACATGAATCTTTGTAAATGCAAATCGTAACAAAAGATTAATGCGAACAACTTTGGCAGCTATCATTGATTCCAGTCAGAAGTTCAATTTTGTGTTCAAAAGTGGTTTATCGCGCGGTATTAATAGACATACCTACGCGGTGTCCATAATTTATTGACACTAATATTAGCGCGACAGGATGACGAAAAACACACGAATCATTGTTTGAACGTTGGAAGGTCGATTTTGACGTGGCTGCATTGGCTGGACGATAGCCGCCGCACGCTTATCGGTTAATCAAATTGCTAAGACTTATCTATTGAAATTAAATTATTGATCGGTTGCGCCAAGTGTCATCAGTTGAGCTGCGAAAATTTATTTAACACTGATCGGGAAAGTTGCTCGACAGTTTGAATACAAAAAAAGGTTGACTTTCAATCATGACATCTACCCTGTTCGGGCATACATTTTTCATTTGAGTCCGATCAAAGGCCACAGATTGAAAAATAATGAGCAATCCAAATTATACGAGATGCAAATGCTTGCGTCTGAAGCATAGACGTAAGGTGATTTGCGTTATGTGCGGTCAAGCACATTTGCATGGATTGCGCAATGCCAACGGATTAGGACGTTAGAAACGCTGTTGACTTTATTTTGCATCGATCAGATTCTGGGTAGATCCGATTATTGAACTTGCCAGACGGAACGTTGCCTTATCACATCCGGCGATAAGCTCTTTTGTTTCGCTGTGATTTTAACCCGGCTTATTAATTAGTCGTACTGTATTGTTCATTTCAAAACACGTTTGCAATTATCTCGACGTTACATTGTTATGAATAATTTTTAGAATTTAATTTGATGAAACAATTATGATCATTTATGTTTTTATGTTGGTTCCAAAATGCTTATTAAATTGAAAACATGAAACGTTATTTTTGGCAGTGATACAAAATATATTTCACTTGTCCATTTTCGCATTTGGTTGAAGTTACAAAAATGACAAAAAAAAAAAAAAAGGTATATTTATTTGATTCAGAAATACGATTTGACAAAATTCAACTCCAGACTCTTCGTTGTAGTTGGAGGCGAGGTCAAAGGTACGAGTTGAAATATTTTCAAAGAATTTGCGCGCGAATTCTTTTTTATTTTGTGACAAAATAGATGTACCGATTGCAATACAAAAATCCTCGTTGCATAACAGAGATCGAATTTGCGAAAACAGTATCGAATTTCAACCGTTGATACGAGATAGAAAGACGATATCAAACTGCACGATTAAATCCATTTATATATCGGGATATTTGGTTTCAGAAATTTCCTCCAGCGAGATAGGTTCATAAACAGTTTGGTGGATGTTTTAAATTGTTCATAACAAAAGGTTATAGGACATATAACTTTGCAATACTTTCTTTTTGATATGTTAAAAAAAAAGAACAAAACAAAAATCAATTCATCCGAATGACAAACGACGGCAATCAAGTTTATCGAAGACTGTAAATGAAAAAAAAAAAGAAAGAAATATCGACTCGTCATAAGCTTTGTTGCTTGTCTTTATAAATTCAAATTGCAGCGATTATCTTGATTAAATAATATATAAAATCCAAAGAAAAATGTCATGCATAAACTTCCCCGAGAAATGTATCGTTTGAATACACATTTTTAATGGCAATCCATATAACGAACAAAGTACGTTCAAATTATATGACTGTCACAAAAAACAAAAGTTAATCTCACGGATCAAAAGTGTTTCTCAGAAATTTTATATTTCTAGGAAACGATTTCCAGCATGATAACGTTGTCTTAATAAAATTAATAAAAATTAATTTAATAAGAATTCATTTGAAAAGGACGTTCTCATAAGTTAAAGTGGTTTCTTCCAGTTTACACTGAATGAATACGTAGGAAAGGAAGTTTGAAATATTTTATATCCTCGAAAGTCACAAGTCGTCCTTTTTTTCTCCTGGAACAGTACAAATTAAAAGAACATAAGTTTTTTTTTTTTTTTTTTTTTGAAAATGTGTATTGTGATATAAAAAAAAACTATTGTGATTTTAGGAAACATGAAATATGCCTGTAAACTTCTAGTTTAAAGGATGGTATTATTCTATTATTCTCAGCAGCCTTTTGCTGTTCGAAAATTATTTTATTTGGGTGTTAATTGCC
Organism: Trissolcus brochymenae; assembly: GCA_030523145.1. Lineage (NCBI taxonomy): Eukaryota > Metazoa > Arthropoda > Insecta > Hymenoptera > Scelionidae > Trissolcus > Trissolcus brochymenae. Next base: position 167,133 of record JAQQRF010000209.1, on the reverse strand, counting down.
AAATGTTGAAAGACAAGTTTACTCTTTAGATTGTGTTGTATCGATTGAAGGACTTGAAACGGGTTTCTCGATCTTCCTTGCACACCAACTGGTAAATATTTATCAGGAAGGATCGAACGAGAAGTAAAGATGATAAGAAAAGGGAGAAAATAAAAAAAAAAACCTGTATCGCCACGTGGAACACGTGCTTCGTGACCTTGTATCGGATCTTTTATTCATCCCGTTTTGACTGCCATGACTTTTTGTTGTCCCTTTTTTAAGATACACGTGCACACGGAACTGGGTTTGACCATCTTATAAAAATTCATGCCAAAATTAGCCGGACTCGAACGAAAATCAAGGAAGAGAGAAAAAAAAACAACCAACTGAAAAGGAGGAGAAAAAAATTCCGTACCACAAAATGGAAAGTTACAGTTTTGTGAGCTTGATAACTGCTGACAGAAATGATTCATGCGGAGAAAAATTGTTCAAACATTTAATTGAAAAATTTTGACTAATTTAAAGGCGCAAATTTATTTCGATAGACTTTTCTATTCTATTTGACGAAGTTACGCTTACAATTTCGTTTGAAATTATTGGCTTAACAAAGTTCCACTCGGCTTTAACATTTTTGAATTAAATGGATTACAATGTTGGTACAACCGCGTAAACATTTAGATTACTAGTGGCGTCGGATCATACAAAGCACTGCGTGAACTGCCAGAAATAATTGCAAACGTGATGCGAACAAATGGAACGATAATAAAAATAATTCAAAAAATGTTTGCAATATTTGTGATTGTTTAAAAATAATAAGTTGTACGTCCCAGATACGTTTAAAAGAGAACCGCAGTTAAAATTTTAAAAACAGACAGAAATCTTTTGCAAAATCGAGACAATTTTTAATTTCTGATTTTGATTTTTGGGGTGAGCGTCAGATAATAAAATTCATAGTTTTGCCACAGATTTACTATCCGGCTGAAAATTTATTTTCGTAACAAATTATTTGTTATATTGCATATTTTAGTTTGAAAAACTGTTCTATAGTAATAAAAACTAAATGTACACCAACATAACTTATTCAAAATTTTTTTGTTTTCTCTAAAAATATATTTTTACGAGTAGAAATTTATGTCCCAGAAATTGGAGTTTAAAAATATGTTAAAATAAATATGTTTCAATTCAAACTGCTGAATTAATTTTTGTCATAAATAATGTTAAAATGAAACGAGGTTTGAAGTTTACTAACTCCGTTTTTTCTTCTGCCTGACACGATGCTACCGCGCTTCTTAATGAACTTTCTCAAGATGATCCGACCAATTTGTCAAAATTGTAAACAAATTTTGTAAGCATTCTGTTTATCATTGTTTCTTCCACCATGTTTACGCACTCGTTGTAATCCAGGTCAAACTAATTTTTCTCCGTCCATTTCAATTAATCTTCATGTTGATTAATTATTTAAAACAATTAAAAACACATCGATTGAATGAAACAAATTGTATTTGTTTCCTCTGTTATTTATTTTTATCGAGGAAAACGCAAGATTCCGATCATTTTTGGTTCACGGAAAGAAACGATCAGACCGACGGTCTGGCAGAGAGGCATTTTTCTTGCATTCGTCAGAGAGATATTTGCAAAACCAATTTACATCCGTGAAAACTACGCAGTTTTAAATTGTATTCCAGATTGGCACGCGATGCTTTGCTTGTGTTATTAGATTACGTCCTAGAAATTCCTGTCGATGTCGTTCACCGATCGTTACAGAAAAACCAAGAGGAGGGCGTTAGAGGGGGGGGAGGGGGAATATACGAGACATGGAAAAATCAGACAGATGAAATGTAAACGATTATTTGTACGTTCGACACCGATTGAGTTCGTTAAACATTCATCACTTTGTGGTGACATAAAATATACCAACGGTGACACGTTCGGCTTTCAAAATCCAATTTTCATCGGGCTTTAAAATTATAGAGATAAATCAAATTGCAGCTTTCAAAATTGTAAAAATGATTCAAAATATAAATTGTAAGTTATATTTTTTAGGCTTCATATCACGATTAGAATTGAGACAAAATCGATTATACGCGAAAGCAATTCCGGCGCCTGTGACCTTCAGAGTAATTTTACTTGGCAAATTGAGCGTTAATGAAACGAAATTGAACGAAATTATAAGTCAATTTCAACTTCTTACACTTGCTAATAACGGTTGAAAAAGTTCAATCAGCGAACGAGTTCGCGAATAGATCAATGCTAGGACGGTTGTATTAGTTGTTAAATAATTCATTAATTCGTTGATGTTCCCTATTGGTTATCAATTGACCGAGAAGCGGAGAGTACAAAAATGTTCAGTTGAGATAAACTGGTTGCAAACGCTTGCTGTGGCTTGACCTGTCGGGTCACAGTTCACTGTACTTATTTTAGGGCAAAAATTTTGTCGCATTAAGTACCGCGCAAACATTGTGTAACCGCGCGTTTTGTGTACAAACATTTATGAAACAAGTGAAGCTTGTGCTTAAAATTGTTTTCTAATTTCAAACTTCTTGTTTTTTTCTTTTGTTTTTTTGTTTTAATGTTTCTTGATAATTCATTATTCTTTCATTATCAATCGAACCATCTTGTTATACTTGTTTCTGATCCAAATTAAAAATCAACTTCTGTTTCAAAGTTACAACTTTTCGTGGGCAAAGTTAATCACCATTAAAATTCAAACTAACATTACAAAAATTCAAGCTTTAAAGAACGTTTAATGCCCAATTTGCATACAATTTTGCATCAATTAAAAAAAAAAAAAAAATAAATAAAAAATAAAAAAAAAACGAATTTCTTCATTAAAGAGAGTCCATTAAAAGTTCTTTTTACAATCAAGATTTAATCACACTCCATACCTGAGGTACATTTTTGCAATAACATTTTGAAAAATATAAAGTCCCTGACATTAATCCCAAGTACCCTTTCAACTGCGTTTCAATCCGTTTTGCTCGCATTTTTCATTTAATCCAATTTTGTGGACTCGTCTTTCCATCAACAATCAAAGAAACGCTTTTCAACTTGACAATCGTTCAATTTTTCATTACAATGTTGAACAAAAAGATACGAGTATCTGTTGAAACAAAAACTATATGGATGTTTCAAAACAGTGCAGAGTTGACAAGCGAGCTCAGATAAAAAGGTCTAAATGAACTGCGTACGTGTGTGATCTATCGCTGGCCTTGACATGAGAATACATTTCAAGGACACGCAGTCCGGTTACCCTCAAACGTAGTAGAAGAACAGTTTGATGCGAAGAAAGTTGCCCCAGCTGCGAAATAATATACTACGTCGTTGGTCTACTACTATTTTCTCTCCTCCGCTTAGTCATCTTTATGGACATCTTTAATACCTCCGCTTATCCGTAAACCTTATAATTTTATCCTTCCAAAAAGGGAAATGAAACTTCTATTTGAAAGATCAATATTTTACAGAATAAAAAAAAAAAAGAAAAGAAGAACTTCATTTGCACTACAAAGTGCAAATTAAAAGAGACAAAAAAAAAGAAGAACAAAAGAAGAAACTTTGATTTTGTTTTCAACAAATGACCTCAGTCTTGAAAGTCAAACGTGTTTACAAACATGATTTGGAGCGAATTTTTATTGCGGGACATCTTGACTTTGAGCTTGAACAACATTTTAATCGCGACATAAAATCAATGGGTTTATTATTGTTCCTCTCTCCTTCTTGTTTGATTATTTCATGGCGCCGAGGAGGCTTGTTCGAATCGGCCACTGCGGTCTATTATTGTTAAAGGCGACGTTTGCACTACGATCGGTCACTCTCCGGACCCGAGATGGCGCTCAGCCAAAGGTTACATAATGTGTTATACCCTTATTAAGCCTCCGTCCATACTGTTTTCTCGTAAAGTGTCCACGGATAAATGATCACCAATGAAATGACGCAACTTTTAGCGGAAACAAATTGGAAACCGAAGATTGCAATTTCTTTCCAATCGGATAAGAAATGTAATAAGAAGACGAATAATTTCAGATGATGTAACGTAAATTTGATTTCACGTGTAAGAAAAATAAGTGTCCAAATATGAAGAGAGGGGCGCGATATTTTAATTCGAGACGAGCAAACAAGTTGATGGTGACACGATTTGTCGCTTTATTAATGTGTTTACGTGACGGATGAACGCACTTTTACAATTTCTTTTCCAGCACGTGCGCAGCCGTCTTTCATCTGCACAGAGCTTCGGAATTAAATTGTCGCGAACTATGAGGCAGCGTCAAAAACGTGCACGAAAAAGGAGAGTCTGCTTTGCAATGACAATAAGAATATGTTATCGATCATAAAAAGATGACCCGAACTTTTGGTTCTCGTGGTGATTTTTTTTTTTTTTTTTTTTTTTTTTTTTTCGTTTCAAGATTATGACGGATCATAAATTATGAAATGAACAAATATTATTATGTAACGTAAACGTCAGAGTCCAACGACCGTGATCCAGTTCGCGAAATGGAGCAGTGACAAAATTGTACGGGCATATCTGTTTTTTTTTTAATTGAAACAAAAATCTGCCAACATTTGTTCTCATTGAAAGATGTAACTATTTTGTCATGGGGAAGGATTTTTGTTATTAAATGAAAAAAAAAAAAAAAAAAAATATCACGCGCTTATCGGTCGCGTTTTATTATTTTTGACAGTATTGAATCTGCAGCAGCTGCTAGAACAGAAGCGGCGGCTTGTCTGTCATCGGTTTACTTTTGCGAAGAGACGTGTTTACGTGGAACGATAGGCTGTAGCGTACTTATTTTATTATTATTTTTTTTTTTTCAATCCGCGTATGTGAACATTTCAAAGAGATAGTCGTTATTCAATATGCGGAAGACAAATATTGTGCTTGAGCCGTCAACTCAAAAACTCACCATCAACGTTTGATCTGACTAAGCCACAAACTGACGTCGCAAAATTGATACAATGAAAAAAGAAGAAAAAAAAAAAGCCATGAAAAAATCAGTGAAGATAAAAAATTGTTTGTTTTTTGAGCTTTCTTTTTTCGTTATTGGTTAAGAGTTGTTGTAAAAACACTTGGTTGAGTGTTGGATAAAATGTACGATGTAATTTCGGTTATTGATGAAAATAATTGAAACTGAAAAGTACCGCGTGAGGCCATTGGTAAACACGGTGTGTGCGCGCGTTGCACAAAACAGTTTGCGGCGTAATAATAAGCACTGGTTCAATTTTAAGGGGATCGGTTGTCGGTTGGCATGTCCGAAAATAGTTAATCGTTGACGTCAAAGGTGCGCCTTATGCACATGCATGTGCCACATCACGCCAATTGCTCTCCTGCCAACTTTTTAATCGTCCAACTTTGTTTACACGATGCATTAAATTTCAAACTCATAACAATTTTCTAATCACGTTATCATAAAACGTATTTGCAAGCCTGAAACTTTTGATCGTTAGCGTCAAATGTACAAATCGAATTTCAACCCACGGCTTAATGCGTTTACGAACATCAGCGTCTGTCGATACATCTGAAGATGTACCAAAATTTCGAAACTTGGTTCAATCAGTCTTCTAATTGAACGATTAAAATGCTTCATGTGACAATGAACGGTCTGATCGTGTTTTGTAACAATTTTATAACCGTTGCTTAACACCGGTGGACATTTGAAGAACAGTACCGATTGTACACAGCTGAATAACATTTATATATAAACAAATTTTTGGACACATAATTCTTGGCGCAAACTTCTCGGTCGCTGTAAGTTCCATCTTGTACGTAAACATCTATATATACACGTAACCGCAACTGAAATAGAAGATTCTCAAAGGATGACGTCATTTGCAAATAAAAAAGTGGCCCTTACTCCGCGAAGTACGCATGGAGGCCGGCATATAATCAAGATCTGCGTGGAATACTCCAACGAACCGGTTCCCCGATAGCCGTGAGCCCAACAGGAGCAATGAATGCAGGGACGCTTATCAATTTACGTCTACAATGTTACTCTACCTGGCACGTTTCCACTCGCAATCTCCACTGACTCAACCACTGTAATTAAAAAATTTGTTTACCGGGCGGAAATCATTAGAAAATACGCCACTAAATCATTTCAACTGTAGTTAAATTGTTGCTTGTAACAATTTATCTTGCCATAATTTTGTACAAATCTTTTTAATTTTGGGCTTCTTTTTTGTTATCTGAAATGAAATTACAGTATGAGCCAAGAAAGATATGCTGGTCCAAGAGATCGTTGAATAAAATCTAAAATGGCAAGAAATAAAATTTATCACCTCGGGAGAATCATTTGTTTGGGAGTGAACAAATGGGACATTTGGAATTGTAAATGTTGCAATTGGATTTCTGGGAAACATTTTTGGTTGTACATTCGAATGGATGGAAATAATTGTCCTGATTTGTATATATACCTATAAAATGGAGTCACAGTGTTTGGTTTTGATCGGTCATAAAATGTCATTGAAACAGCTCAGACATGATGAATTGTTTGCAAATCGGGTTCATTAAAAGTACCAGTGAAAATAAACTGTAGGTGTATGTTCGTCAAATGTCAGATAATTAGTGTTGAGAAAATGTTGAGCTGTGTTGTTGTGTTCGTTCATTTTTAAATTCATGTCACGACAAGAAAATTTCCATCGGTATGAATTAAAATTGATTGGTATTAATTGATGCTGGTTCACTTGTAATGTAAGAATATTTATAATTGGATTTGTGTTGTTGAACTCGATGTAAAATAATGTTACGATTTCTCTCTTTTTTTTTTTGTTTCTCTCTCGAGGCAAAATGATGCATAATTTGTTCTTTTAAAATCACAGTCTGAATTATATTAACTGAACAAAAAAATTTTTTGCCTATCGATTAGCAAATGATTGATGTAATTTTTGGAATAATACTGAATGTAAAACGCGATTTCGCAACATTACAATTAAATTCAATGATGCAATTGAATCGGAGATTGTTGAACAAATGAAAACTGCAGCAGAAAATTTTGCACGTCATTTTTCATTGTAAAAAAAAAAGAGCTTGTTCCGTAAAACGTCGCGCAATTTACGTATCGCAGCTAATGCGTTTGGTTGGTGAATAATTGATGCCCATTTCTCTATAGCTAAATTACAAATTCGACATATCGATTATGTTATTGGCAAACGATCATTTACAACGATAAATTACATTGATAAGATGATTATTATTGCATTGTAAATTCGATGACAGCTATTTTTAAATACCGAGTGCATCCATGAATTTTTCCATTACCTCTCATAATTCTTTGCAACACTTTTTTTCGCCACTCCTATATATACACCAATTTCGCTGATTAACCAATTAACTATTCAATTCCAATAAACTAATAATCACAATGCACTCACTTTTGCTCGCAAAAATTGAATTGCTTCTCAAATTCAAAATAATTGGTTGGTAAACAAGATATTCAACAAATTACAAAATTAAAACATTGTTTTATCCAAAAATGTTCAAACGAATGTGAAACAAAATGACGAACAGATTTGATGAGCGAATAAATGAAATTTAATAGCAATTAAAAGCCAACGTAATTGGAAATAATTAAGAGAATTTGGTAAAAGTGATAAAAAGAAGTGGCCGGCGATAAGAATCATGGAACCTTTCTCGTCCCACCAGTGCGCTTCACAACAGCGCGGATATAGACACGGTTTGACCGGCAACCGGCGCAGTCAGTTCCCCGACAGTTGTTAAGTGTACGCGTATTCGCAAGTCGCGCGACATCATATCAGAACGTGCAAACGTTAAATTGGCGCGTATTCGCGAGGGAAGCGAAACTTTCTCGTGGGAACAGCCGATGGAAACCATCAATGCTTCATCGACGTTTGACGGATTCGCTCTACCGCGGGTGACACGCTATTGGAAAAGAAAGCTGGTCTTCATGATTACATGAGTGCGCAGGCCAAGTGGCGTACGTGCATGCTGCAACATTGTAGCGTCCGTTCGAGGGCATGCCGACTTTCCACAGCGCGAGCGGACCTTTTCCGCTCGGTCATTGAGAAAACGTCGCGAGCTGTTTACTTCGCGCGGTCATTGCCAATTTCAAAGTGTTAAGGATTTCTAAACTGTGATTTAGCTGTCAAATCACTTTCAATCTGTAAGTTTTTCCCTACCTTTAAAATCACATTTTAAAAGAAAAAAAAACTCTTAAAAAAAAGTACAGGATTGCAGAATTTAATTTTGAAACTTTTATATGATCATTAACAGTGGAACTCGTTAAAACATACAAGCGTACAATTTGAATTTAATTTCGCTCAACTATGAAGAGTGCGTGATTTTAATTCAGACCGATTGAAATTCTGTTGCATTTTTCTGCTTGCATTTAAATTTGATCGAGCGTTTTCAATTGGGAACATTGAAATATCAGTTACAATAAATTATACACATTACGCTTACCATGCCGTTTCGTCATCAGGGTTTTCTTTTTTCTTTTTTTTTTTTTTTTTAACGAGGTCCAGTATTTTTTTAAGACAAACTTTCAGAAATGAACATTTGTAAAGTGCAAAAAATGCAGTTTGGGGGGGGGGAATTAATTGAGATGAAGTTTTAAACAGGGTGGTTATTGGTTGGGATGTTTCCATTAAATTGCAAATGCGGGGACCTCGTCTCAGTTCAAATGAGTCATTGTTATTTGTGGTGCGGTTTTTTTGGATCTGATGGTAAATTTAATTTGACGTAGTTAAGATCAATTAATTCCTTGATTTCGATTATTATTTTTGTCATCGGATAATCACCTGTTGTGTTCTTTTTTTTCCCAGAATTTCTGTTTTTCTAAATAATAGTAAATATAAAACAATCAATATTGACTAAATTTTATTGAATATCTAATTTGGTAGTAATGAAATGAAAAATGAAATGTCCATTTGTTTAATTAATCTATTCGAACCAAATCTAACTCATCAATAACTTATGAAAATAAATCTAATCACGTTTCATTTAATAATTCAATTGAATTCAATATTCATTCTTTTTTTTTTTTTTTCGGTGACTAAATGATGATTCAATTAATTTAATTATCACTTAATTGCGCGTACTTGAACAATAAAGAAGTAATCCAATCAACTTTTTGTAAGATCTTACATAATTGAAAAACAGTTAGTTGTATTGAAACATAATCACTCATAACAATCGCATAATGTCTAGTTGTCTATAATTGTCTGAACAAAAAGAAACCTGTTGTGTTTTATTCTCAGTTTTATTATAAATTCTTAACGAGATAACAAAAAAAAATTTCTAATCAAGCATGAAGCGAACTTGAATCAGTATGAAAATTTACAAACCATCATGATTTACACATCAGAACAAGTAATCAATTTTTACAAATGCTATCAAAAAGAAATCTTCAACTTTTAAATTAATTTTCATTTTTAAAAGAAAAAAAATGTATAAAATAATGAAAAAAAAAAATGGAAAACTTGCAAAAATGTTGATATAAATCAAATCAAAACTGTTTTAATTGCGATCACTCTAGATGATAATGTGAAAGTTAAATTCAGTCCCTGTCACTTAGTACGATGGATTGAAAAGACAATTTAAAAAAAAATTTGTTTCTGAGTTGACAAAAAGTAAACAAAACATCAATTGTGCATTGGTATATTTAACTCCAATGAAGCGTTTTAATTTAAATACCACATGAAAGATAATTAAGTGTCAACTTTGGCACATTTGTCACAAACCAACCATCAGAAAAGTTTAATTTAATTGTTCTCGAGTTATCAAAGCAGTGATAATTCATTCGCATATTTATTTCTTGCTTACACGCCTACTTAGATACTGCCTCGGGATGGTTCATAAAAAACCGCCGAGTGCGTTTTCGAGCTCAGAAATAGCCCAAAAAATGACTTTTTTGTTTGTCCGTATTTTCGGAACAAGTTTCTGCCCAGGCGGCTAAAAATAGCGCCTTTAAAAAAGTTACGACTTGATATCAACCCAATCAATAAAGAAGTTCGCTGCGTCGCGTTTTGGAGATGTAAATAGATTTATTGAGTGTTGACTTGATTTTAATAGGACGCAACTAAAATTCTCCCATATCAGAAGAGAGGTGAATATCTGTCTAGCAGGCACAATCAAAGATAATAATCGATACGATCGCGAGCGTTGCGTAATTCATTTTCTTAGGAAAACTACCTTGCACCCTAACTAGACAATTATGATCTTATTTTGCTCTTGCCTTGAACAATTTACTGCTTCTCAAGTTTCTGATTTTTTTTTCTGTCGCGAAAAAAACATTCTTGTGCAACTAAGTGGATGTTATAATTTAATTTTGTTTTCTTTATTCCGTTAGTAAAGTCGATCATTTTATAGGATCTAAAATTAAATAGTTTTTATTTAAGATTTTATTCGCTCAATTGAATTGCAAGATGAAGTGCAATCAAAATTGAAAAAAAAAGACTCAAATGAGCGAGAAGCTGAATTAATTGTACAACAAAATACGAATTTATATTCAAAGGTGACAACTTCTTGTTTGTCGCAAAAGATGTTGAGACAAGTGTTTTTCGTGGAACGAAATCATTTTGTTTTGATGGGTGAAAGAAAAAAAAACGATGATTTATCACCCTTCGAATATAAAAATATAGAAACTTCAATCGTTCATTGATTGATAAGATGTCAATACTGAAGGGGAATGCTTTTATTTTTCTGTTACAGTTGCAACGACTCGGCGAACGGCAAGATTTCAAGTGCAGATCATATTGTCAACAAAGATACGACAGACAACGCTGATCATACCGAAAACACAAATTTGTTTTGCGCACCCAAACGCAAAGATCATCTCGAATCTTGCCAAGAAAGAAAGCTCATAAGGTTAATTTTATACTCACCATAAGTTTTTTTTATATCTCCTTTTTTTTTTTTTTTTTTTTTTTTACTGACGTCTTAAACGTGACAAAAGTTCGTATATATTTCGTCGTATAAATAAACCAAATTTAAACTTGAATTGTCAAAAGTTGATATTTCCGTTTCTTTTAATTTAAACCAGAATTAAAAAACAGAAACATGTTTCTTTATTTGTTTCAAATTAAAACTGGAAGATTCACTCGAATGATATGAATTATTTAATTAGTTTAAAAAAAACAACTACATTTTCTTTATAGAAGAATGTTTCATTGAACATCATTGATATTCAATTTACAGAAGCAACAGCGAGGAAAGAATTCTGGAAAACTCGACAGAATCTGCGGACAATATTCGCAGAGTGAGTAGCCACGAGGATTTTAATAGTGATAAACATCTGCACATTTTGGCTCAACTGCAACAAGACATGGGTCACGGTGTGGTACGTTCTAAAGTTCTAATAATATTTTTGTAACTCTCACTGCTCACCTCTTCGTTCAAGTTGTCTACGTTATAAACACAAAGCTTTCAACCTTCAAGCATGATAGCAAAACAATTTTCATTCATTTAATGTATACCGTAAGAAAGTAACATTAATTTCTCATCTCATAATGACTTTAATCGTAGAACATTTTTTGGAATAAAAATGATTTTTTTTTCTCAAAGATTAATTGAATTGAAAAAAAAAAAAAGAGTCATGTTTCAACATACTAATTAATTTGATATTTTACAGAGATGCAGCGGCATTCCGCTGCACGAAAGGACAAACGTTTCTCCAGTCTCGGCGAAATATTCGCCAGTACCTTCAACATGCGACATAACGCTTGCATCAGATCGTCTCGAGTGCGACGTCGAACGTCTTCGAAGCAGCGAGAGGTTCAGCCGAAGTATAACTCCACGAGGGAGGCGTCAAGGCAGACGAAGGAAAGTTCACAGGGGAACAGAATTCGACAGCAGTGCGTCTAAAGAAAACGATGCTGAGCCTGTGGACATCTACGCTGTTTCGTCCAATACTTCTGTTATTGGCCCACCTGTGCAAAGTTTCTTGGAGATGCTTAGCAGTGGGCCCAGCAGGTCTCCCTCCCCTGCCCGACCACCTGATGATCATGACAATCCCACACCGACCAACTGGGGATTTCAACACAGACAAGTCAATGTAAGGAAAAAACAAAACACGAAACAATAAATTACATTGATTATATTTCGTCGTCCAGATGTGTTGAATAAAATATTCTGATGTTTTTTTTTTTTTGCAGGAGTCAGAAGCAAACGCCTCAGAAGCTGTACTATCGCCTCGTAATTCTCTGTTGATCCCAAGGAGATTTTATTTAGAGACCGAAGAGATCCAGTCGGACGTACCCGATGTGAGCGAGATAGGATTGAAAAGTTTAACAAAGCAGATAAACGGTCTGAAGAGGAAGATCAAAAGGTACGAGCTGGAGTTTGAAGAAAATTACGGATACAGACCGAGTCATTCGGATAAGATGAGCAACAGAGACGTCAAGCGATTGGTTTACGAGCTGAGCAAGCTGAGAAAGGAGCACAAGATGTTGAAGGAAGGACTGCACGCGTTTCTCACAAGCTCGAGTCTTCAGCTGGGGCTGGCTAATAACAACAACCAAGCTCAGGAAAAGTCCAGAACTTCGTCCATGGAGGAGATGGTGAGAGAAGCTGAGAGAAAGCTGAGCGAGAAGAGAAAGAAGAACAACAGATCAGAGAAGATGGAAGAATTAACTTACGAGCAGCTGCTGGATGAAAAAACGGCAGTACAAAAAGCGTTGCTTCATATTGAGAATGCCTTTGGAAGACCAGTGTCCAAAGAAGACCGAGCAGTTGTGAGACCTCTTTATGATAAGTACAGAACTTTGAAGAGATTGCTCATCAGAGCTGGAGCGGTAAGTTCTGGTTGACTGTGAATTTATAAGTTTTGTTGGATGAATGGAAATTTGATTTGACGGTTAATTAATTGCAGAAAAATCAGGACAGTCTTTCGGAATTAGCGACCATTTTGGAGCACGAGACTATGGACTTTACTTCATCAACGCTGCCAGGAAATTCGGGTGAATCGGAAAGAAGAGCCAGTGAGCCAGATATGTCTCACAGGGGAATTCTAGACTGCATTGAACCTTTGGATCAACAACCCACTGACAGTGATAGTCAGCACAGTAGTAGTGAAGGTAGCCGGTGCATCAGAGAAAGCCTTCACTCGTTACCTCTGTAAGAATTTATTTTGAAAGATTAAAAACGAAAGATTAGAAATGATGTAGACGCTGTTGGAGTTAGTTTAATTTGTATAAGATAGTAAATTTATTTGAGTGTCAAAATTATCAAGACTGCCTCCGTGAGATTTGTTTGGAAATAATAATAATAAAAAAAAAAAAAAATAGTAAATTAAATTGTAACTTGTCGTTTTTATTTTGCAGCGAAGAACTGGTCGCCCAGCAACGAGTAACTGCCGAAGAAAAAAAGCGTTTGCGACGGGCGTTGAAAGAGCTGGAAGTGCAATTTGAAGCGCGTGCAGGACGTCGAATGCAACGTGAGGATCGTGGGCCTCAGATCAGTCTGATTTACGAGTCCTACAAGCAAACGAAAGCCAAGCTGAGACTGATCGAAGCTCTGCTCGCAAAAAATTCTTAAATGCGATTAGATTTTGACGTGAGTTTTCAATGCACGTGTAAACAAATATTTATAATTCACACTGGCTGCGATCAAGTCATTTTTCTATCGTTTTTATGCGATAACAGAAATATTGCCATGACTGTGTTAAGTGGAAATCCCTTACCATAAATTTCAAGCGAAATATTGTCACTTTAAAGTAATTGCATATTTCATTTGGATAGGGGAAACAATTAATTTGAACAGAAATTAACGAGAGAAAGTAAACGATTGTTTAATTTTTTGTGGTCAAATAATTGTAAGGGACATATCGTGAACATGTACATATCTAATTGGCATTCAAGATAAACTTTTTGGATTTGTTGGGGGAAAAACAAAGAAGTATAAAATAAAGAGTGGAAATCTGCAGTTGCTTGGTTACAAACAAAGTGACAAATAAAACTTTAATCTCAGCGTCTCGTGTAAGTTGAAGATGTTTGATAATGAAGAACACTTTTATAAAAAAATAAATCTCTGCAATTCTTGGGGGACAAGTTCTGTCAAATTGTGTTTCGTACGATTCGTAGATTTATTTTTGTATAAACATTTTGTGAATAAGCGAATCTCATTTCACCGGGAGACAAGTTGTTTCAATGCACGTTGTGCTTATTTATGATGAGCAAATCGTTGTGTTCGTCGATCGAACAACAAAGCAACGTTAAATAAAAGCGAATATAAAGTAACGAAAAATACAAGAAGTACAAGAAAAAAGGGAACCGCGCATCAAACGCAATGTTCGTTTCAAAAGATTCGAAGACAATTATTGTTGACTCGTGATTGTTTATGGTAAAGCTTGATTTCAACGTCAAATTATATTTTTATATTTAAACAAAAACTTTTAAACGCAATTCGTTTGTTCGGTCGCGTGTAGGGTTAAAGTTCTATCAATTTTTCATAATTATTCATCGTTAATTGTACCCATAAGAAATTGTAACCGTATTGCCGATATACTTCGATGATCACAATCAACAAAATGTCACGAGACTGTTCTGCGTTAAACGTTTGCATGAAAATTGCACAGTAGTTGTGTAAAATTGAATTGTTGTAAAATTTATATTGTTGTTTCTTTTTTAATTTGCTCTCTACAAATTTATATCATTTATATTTTGTACGTTCTTTTTTTATAAGCAAATTTTGGAATTTCTTTGAACCAGTTGTATTTTCATTGAAATTTAATTTGTTTTATAGTGAATAAAATTCAATCGTGCCCAAAATTTGTACAATAATTGTGTAATTTTATGAAAATCGTTGAGATTTTGTGGACAACTAAGTACCTTACCGTGTTGTCACTTTCTAATCGTAGAACAACCTGTTATAAGTCATAAAGCAAGAAATATAACTGCTGAGAAATTGAGATTGTTGAAATAAATAATTTTCAAACAAATCAGAAAATTTATTTTTAAATCAATAAAAAAATCGTTCGTAAAAAAGATGTTTGACCTTCCGTGTTAACCATGAGAGAAAACTATAATTCATATAAAATCATCAAGGTTTGTTAAACCCATTTTGAATTCAAAGGATGTATAAATGAAACAGACACAGTTTTAACAATCTTGATTGGTCAGTGAAAATTTAATATTATTAAGAGGAAAGCAATGTTTGATGCTTGTTTCATTATAAAATATATTGTATATGAAGTACTGATTTTATGAGCGTGCACACGTACAACATAAGAAAAGAAAATTGGAATTACATTTTACTATAGGCCTCATCCGTAGCTTCTGTAGCGCCGAAACAAAGTTTCGTTATGAAATGATTCTTGCAAAAGCAATTTTGATACATTTAAAATTTGCATTATATTTCACTTTCAAAATGTTTAATCCACGGAATTATTTTCATCGGTATTCCATTAGTTGACTCTTGAAGAAGGCGCTTCAATCACATTTGGAGATTCGGAATAGGTCTATACAATCACTGACAGACAATACTTTCTCTCCAGACGTTTCTGATAACGTATAATCAGCATTCTGTATTGCCTCTTTCTCGTTTCCCTTCATTCGCTAGAGAAAATAAGACAGATGCAGACAGTTCAATGGTGCTAATGGTATTGTAAACAAATTATAAACGAGAGATGAATTTAGTGGTAGATTTTTTTTTTTTCAAAATAAATAGACCCTACTGAAGAGAAACATTGTCCGAGTCACGTCTGAAACCATATTTTAATAACCGTTTTGAATATTGTTCTTCTTTTGGGGATTACAAAAAAATTTGTTACCTTTTAATATCTTAGTTTGATCGCTAAAACAAAGATGACAAGTTCTTTCAGTAGACAAACTATTTCGTAGACCAAAGCATTTTTTAGTCTGTGATAAGCATTGATAAACATCTGAATCGGCGGAGAAAGAACGTGCGAAGAGAAAAAAGAATCGTTTAGATCTTCATTTCCTTCTCCTTTCGTTTGACAGTATGATTTTTAAATATGTCAAGGGATCCGTTTTGCAAAGCAAATTATGTATGTATATATTGACAAAAATTTACATCTCTAGTTATTATATTTACTGTGCGTTTCACAGCGTATCATATATTATATTGCAAATCAAATGATTTGTTATCTTCGATCATTGACGATTCAAGTCAAAATTGATCAAATAGGTCTATAGTCTCCGCTGTGATCAGTGCATCTTTGTGAAATCGGCCGAGGCTTTTCGGTGCGATGATTTTGTTCACCGAGAGGCGCCGTCCGGAGCAACTTTTGTACATAAAATGAAACTTTAGTGCAACTGTGACAGAAGTGTCGTGTTTTTCTCTGACAATTGAAGTAATAAAGTAATAAAATGATGATATATTATTGCTTATTACCAAGTTAGGTTTCTAGTTAATGAAAGAGCATATAAATGAAAGACATAGACGTTAAGTGACAAAAGAAAAAATGATAATGAACAATTTTGTATGGCTTAAAATTTAAAAAACGTAGCTCTTAGTTTTAGATTGCAATGAAAAACTGGACCCAGCAACGAGCTATCGATTAACCACAGACAAACAAGTATAAAAGACTTTCTTCCTGTGAAAAATTGCGTAGAAATCTGTTCATTTGACAACAAAGCAAGCACAACGAAGGGTACACGGCTCAAATAAAGAACAAAAAAACGGACCAAAAGTTGGTCAGGATGTGAAAAAAAAAAACAAACAAAATAAAGAAAAGAGAGAAAAAAAATATATATTGTATACACACGACACTGTGTTCATCGAAAGTCTAATTGCCGTTTCTCGATTCTTCATTGTTTGTACAACTTTTTACAAGCGTAACTAGCATCATTTTTTGTACCGCGAATTTACATCTTTTTCACGAGTTCAATTTTTGCGATCGGACCTATGTCATACGAGTACAGTTTCTCCGTGAATTTTTTACCAGGCAAGCTGATGCATTGTCAGAACTGTTGCAAAGTTTTTCGACAATACTTGATCCTTTCAACGCAACTAGCCTAATGTTTGAGCTAAAATTGATGAAAACATACCATTTCGAGGTATCGTTGCATACAATCTTTACCCGGCAGTACTTTGAAGTAACGCCAGATCTGGCTGATTTAAAAGTTCTGTGATGTCTTAGATGTCGCAAATTTTTCAAAGTCATCTCAAATGATACGTGGGAAGCTACAAATACTCTTACATTTTTTGGTATTAGATTGGTAATTGCATAAAGAAATGTAATAAAAGTGAATTTCATTTGTTATTCAATTCGAATGTACAATTTTACAAATTCATTTTGAATATCGATTCGCTCGGGAGCAATTGAATCAATTTACAGACTTTTCATTTGAAATTGTTTCACTTTTACAGTAAAAAGACAATGCATCTATTAGAGATTGAACTATTTCAATGTTTATACGCATGTTGAATGTGTACAACTACGTATAATACTAACTTATATACATATGTATATATACGTGAATATATACACGTGCGAACAGCCAATAAGTGGTTACAGTATATAAAGTTGCATAAATATATACATTACACGTAAAATAGTATAGTTGAATCAAATAAAAAATTATTATTAATCAAAAATTCTTAGTTATTTTTATTAAACGAACACCTCCACTAGTTGAATCTGAATTATAATTCTACAGTTTTCGTTTTTGCACTTTCATAGTTTTTGTAGTCATTTTTGATGAGTATTATTTGCCTTTGCACCTTGCGTGTAAGATTATCCATTTGGTATGGATCTTGTTTTAAATTGTAGAATTTCATAAAGTTCTGTAACATAATTTTGTCAATTCAATTATAACAGTTTATTGAATGTCATTAATTTTTGTTTCTTTTTTTTACTTGGTCTTCTTTGAACTGACAAAATATATTGTTGATAATATTTTGTTGAAACTCTTCCAATGCAACTGTAGGAGTTGTTCACTAAATCTTGACATCTCTATTCATAGTTATAGCTGCACAAATAAAAAAAATTATTAATTTCTTAATTTTTCTGGATTAACAATTTTTTTTTAGTATAAAAAATGTACTCACTGGAAGATTACGATCATTACCAAGAGAACAACTTTCAACATTCTTCAATATAAAGTTCGATCGCTCTACAAATTTCGAATTAAAGATTTTGTAATCCAGCCATATCCAAAATTGTATCTAACAACTCAACAGCAAACAAATCTGCTTTTTATCAACTGCAAGTCGAGTTTATAAAATAAATTAGTATTCAAAACTGCGTTTCACGTAGGTGCAAAAATGAAAATTAAAAAGTTTACCCATATGGTATCTCCATTATCAAGTGGGAATATCATTAAGTTGTCATCCAAGAAGTTTTTTGATCTCCTGTAAACTATGTCCAACAATAATTCATTCAAAATTATTGTAAATTTTTTTACTTTTTCAATTTATTGATAATAAATAAAAATTTTTGTTGAAACATGTTTTAGGAAAAATTGATGAAAAAAGTTTTTGAAACGTTACAAAAATATAAAAGTCAAAATTTTGCTGAATTTCAAATTACCATTCCGTCCAAAGTTAGATCCAAATCGTCGGTAATAATCAAAATGATTTTTCAAGGCCAAAATGCATTTGAAGAGTAATAGAAAAAATTATTTGATGAATAATAAATTGTTTTGTCTGAAACATTATGAATGTGTCTTTGAGTTGAATATTTAATTTTCTGAAAATGTGATCGATGCCAAACAACTTAAATATCTCAGTGAGAGATCTTTTAATGTTTTACATGAAATTTGACTTGACATGTAATATTTTTGTAAAGAAAATACATTACTAATGAACGAATGAATAAGTCAGAGCTAATGCGATATCTCAGAATGAATATGCAGCGTTGTCATGTTTGCTCTGATGTTAATTATTGTTAATTAACAGCCACTGTTGATCTTCTGATTTTTTTTAATTATGTCCTAAATAAGAGATAAACTGATGAATAAATAATAAACAACAAAGTTGAAGAATATAAAATTATACAAAAATGTCATATTGAAAGGTTAATAAATAAGCCAATTGATTATCAAATAATCATGCGAAAATATTTTATTTGACATTTAAGTCGTGAAAATTAATTTTTTATTTATAATTTGAGCTTTAGTGTTTTTCGTTGCCTTTTTTATTTTATAACTCTTTCATACTTAAGAGACATGTAAAATATGACATAGAAGTTTGAAAAATCTGTAAAAATTATCATAGTTTGAATCATCATTTCTGGCGAAGTAGAAATTCACACAGGAGGGTTAAATTTCATTAAAAGTTCAAGAATCTAAATTACCTTTAGAAAAAATTCTAAATTAAGAGTCACCAAGCCATAAGCAGATATTTCACAAGGTCGTAAGGTACGACATTTCATTATTCCTAAACTTCTTTTTACGGAGTCTTCCCATACAAACCATGGTAAATTGTATCTTAATTAAAAGAGATCGTATGTACATTAATTTTATTAAAATAGCCAAAAAAATTTCGCAACAATAAATGAACCTTTTTTGTCATTTCTTACATAGCTTCACAAACGTGCATGCTTCGAAAACGTAATCTTTCTCCCAAATAACAAAGAGCATATACAAGAATCAATGGAAACGCCAACAACGGTAACAATTTCGGTATAATTTTTATTATGTTGTCCAAGTTTAATTGAATCTGGTGAAAATTTAGACTTATAACAATTTTTGATCGCTTTTATACATTTTTTTAAATTGATATATCATATTGATTTTTTAAAACACTAATTCTTACATAAAACATAGTAATGCTGATGGCCATTATGTCTAATGTAAAACCGAAGAGTATTACATTGCATATAAGATTTTTAAAATGTTTCGCTAATCTTAATTAACAACCAATTTTATTAATCATTATTTTTCAATCACACAAACAAAACTTTATATAAAGTTATTAATTGTGCAATATTTTTAACCATACAAATTCGTGTTTATAAAATATTGATTTTGATCATTCATAAAAAAAAACAAATGTTAATTTTACTACTAAAGTTACATCATTTTTTAATAATATTATAAATTAATTAGAATTAAGTATAAATAACATTACAATGACTTTGCGCTGTCAAATTTTGTCAAACATAGAACAATTACTTATATTTATTGTTAACAATATTTTGTTGGAATCTGTTTTTTTTTTTTATAAATACTTTTGTTACCTCCATCAATGAGAATTCTTTTGAACCGAGATATTTGTATTATATTTCTTATATTATATTATCCCTTCGTTTTAAAACTACAGTTATTAATTGTGCAATATTTTTAATCATACAAATTCGTGTTTATAAAACATTGTTAATAAATGTAAAGTTAATAACTTAATTTGAATGCAAAATCACACCCGCCAATTTTCTAATCTATAATTTTGTAACAAAAAAAATTATACCACTCAATTTGGATGTTTAATTATTTAAGTGTCCAATTTTATTAATCATTATTTTTCAATCACTCAAACAAAAATTTATAAAGCTGTATTTATGGACCATAAATATCAACGATATGTAAAAAATAAATGTTGCTCTGAAAAATCACGAATGTCTCATCTATGTTACTATAAAAAATAAGTTTAAATAATTATAACTATTAAATCTAGAAAAGCTTAGAATTTGGCACGGTTTTAATTAAATATTCGGACTATCGGCAAATAAGTCGAGTAAAGTTTGGCAAAAAAATCGAGCGTGCAGAGATATTTTGTATGGTAAAAAAATTGAAAAGGAAAATGAAAATAAAGTTGCAATACAAACTCGAAGCATGATTTATGGTGTTCGACACAATATCGCATTTTTTTATTAAACGCCCTTTGAATGAATAAATGATCTTCGAGATGATTTTCGTAATTAAAACATTTATCAAGTTTGTACCTGAAAAATATTAAAAACAATTTACAATTGTTATTCAGATCGACTTTAATTTTGGACATTTATTACAATTTTAAGAAACATATCTCACTCAAGTATTAAAAATCTGCAGTACAAGTGATAGAAATTCATGACGCAGTAATCAATTATGACTTGGAAGTGTAAAAAACCCAAAACAATGCCCGTTTCTGCACACATATATCTCCATAAAAATCCACCTGGGAGAGAATAGTAATTGTTCACACCAATCATTAAATTTTCCTGACGTGGTTCGGATAGTGGATCAACGATGTCCAAAAATTTTGGCCATAGAGGCGTTACAGAACACAAAGGTAGAGAAAATATAAACGCAACTGCGAAAAGAACGATTGATTAGAACACCATTACAATAAACAGTGTTCTTTTTTTTTTAACCAACTCACAATTGATAAGCCGCATTATCTTCTGAGTGTCCAATATATTTTGTTGATAAATTTGTTCACCGGATTGACATGTTTTTTGGATTCCGTGATCTTCATCGTACTCCCTCAAACAAATGATATACTAAAATATTCATTCGATTTGTAATCACTAAGCTCGAAAATTAGGTTCAAACGAAAAATAATTGGTAAAAACTCACGTCCTTGTAGTAAAAAATTAAATTCAATCGAGTGACGTACATGAAAATATGAGCAATTATAAAAATAAAGTTTCCAATGAAATCATCAAAGTCATATCTGTGGTTCAGCAAATATAAAATCTGGCATAAATTGTGTAATTTAAAATTAACAAATGTAACAATCATTCCTTATTTTGAATGCTATTTATAAAATGTACCTGTGATGTTAATAGAACATAACTAAAGATTCCGAGCAGTACCAAGATTGTCACTCTATGAAAGATTTTTAGTTGAGGCCAAATTCCGAGAAACTTTGATATCAAGACGTAATGTCGAAAATATATAAGAAAAATGTTATCATTTCTGACAGATGATTTGAATCTGTTTAGCAGTAATATGTACAATTTTTTACATACAGTATTTACTTTCATTTTCATTCAAACAGTGTATCTTTGCATGCAGTTTGTTAAAAGAACTCTTTCAGCCATATACTTCTTTCAATGAAATAAGAAAAGGTACTGGTGCGTAACAGCGCATATAATATATTATATCGATTAAAAAAATTGCAACTGTCAATTTTCATTGTGTCCAAACTGCTGGGAGAAATGTTGCTGTTTCACTGCATAGTACATTTAAATAATTAAACATCCAATTTGAGTGGTATAATTTATTTTTTTTTTGTGCAAAATTATACATTAGAAAATTATTGGGTGTGACTTTACATTCAAATTAACTTTATTTGAAAAGAATGTTGATGGCTGTTTCATAAGGGATAAAATAGTTGAATCAATTCTTCAGTTGAAGAAGCAAGTTTTATTTCTTCACAATGTTCAAATAAGACATTCCAAAACGGAGAGATGATGTGATATAACAAATATAATAACAATATCTCGATTCAAAAGAATTCTCATTGATAAAGGTAACAAAAGTATTTTCAAAAAACACATCCAAACAAAACATTGTTAACAGTAAATACATGTAAACTGCTCTACGTTTGACAAAATTTGACAGCGCAAAGTCAGTGTAATGTTATTTATACTTAATTCTAATTAATTTATAATATTATTTAGGAAAAAAATGATATAACTTTAGTAGTAAAATTAACATATTTGTTTTTTTTTATGAATAATCAAAATCAATATTTTATAAACACGAATTTGTATGATTAAAAATATTGCACAATTAATAACTGTAGTTCGAAAACGGAGAGATAATATAATATAAGAAATATAATACAAATATCTCGGTTCAATAGAATTCTCATTGATGGAGGTAACAAAAGTATTTATAAAAAAAAAAACAGATTCAAACAAAATATTGTTAACAGTAAATACATGTAATTGCTCTACGTTTGACAAAATTTAACAGCGCAAAGTCAGTGTAATGTTATTTATACATAATTGTAATTAGTTTTTAGACTCTTGCATTGTCACCAGTGCGGTGAAATAACAAAACGATGTTTGAATTACCTGAAATAATTTATAATATTATTAGAATAAAAAAAAATGATATAACTTTAGTAGTAGTGAAAAATAAGGTCACACATCATATTTTGAGATGATCCAAATTAAGATTTTATAGGTACACATAGACGAGTAGTTTTGTTTATGAATAATCAAAATCAATGTTTTATAAACAAAAATTTGTATGATTAACAATATTGCACAATTAATTACTGTAGTTGAAAACGTACTGTGACGTAAAATTCCATTTTACAGCTAAACAACCCCATCGGACTGATTTCACAAGGTGTCTTACATCTGTTCTGCATGATATTAAAAATAGAGAGTGGTTGCTGCGGCCAACAGTACCAAGGCAATTTGTACCTGAACCAGTATCAAATAAATTTGAATAATTAATATGAAATATTAGACCAAACAACAAAATTAAGTAACGTACAGATCATATTTGATGCTGGAACTTAATGTTATTAAACGTTCTCCTATCAAGCAAAGGAAAAAAAATACTAATAATAGGATCATAAGGATAGGTAAAGTTTTAAAGACCACACCTAATGTGTTGGAGTTCAATTGAATCTGGAATCAATTGTAGAATTAATATTAACAAAAAAAAAAAAAAAATTTCATACGACTATGGCTTTAGAAAAAAGAGCCGTTGAATAAACTCACTGTATATAATGCTAAAGCTATCGCAACCATGTCGCAAACAACCCCTACAATCAAAGATATCATATGACATTCATGTATCATCGAACAAAATCTGGAACCAATAAATATTTTTGAATAAAATGGTGCTTATTCTTGTTTGCAAATAACAAATTCGACCGCTCACGTTATAATTCTGTTGTGAAGTTGAATACAGGTACGAAAATTTTGAACGATTTCTTTCACAAATATGGGAGAGCTAAAATTGTTCATGTTTTCAAGTAATGACCTGCAGAAAATCAGTTCATTTAATTCAGTTGTCAACTTGATTGACAATAAAGATTCAGTATCTTGAATATAACTTGCTTCATCAGATAGAATCTAGCATAGACGTGATTATACATCACTATGAAAAAACTAAACTGGTATATAAAGAATAAACTTGCAAAAAGTACCGCTATACAATTATAAACAGTTTTTTTAAAGAAGCTTGCTCTCGGGTGCAAAATAAATTGAAGATTCATGACGTAACTTTCTGGTCTTGGTTTGTCCAGTGGATCTATAACATCTAAAATTTTAGGAAAAATCGGTGTCGAAATTACGACTATAGCGGAAATAATAAATGTAACTGAAAATGAAAACGAGATTAAAATTTTCATAAAGAATTTAAAAGTATAAAATGTCCATTGTATGAATTCAATAATAATTGAATTGATTAAAATGAAATGAAATTATTTCAACCTGATAATTTTGTTAACACATGTGATGTATCTGTTGCAAACTTAGTCATAATTTTTCGTTCAGCATCAGACGAAATGTTTTGCCAGTTTTCTTTTATTTCCTCGTGCATCTGTTTCAACTATTAAAAATAATATCCTAATTTTTGTTTGTTTTTGTCATTACTAATATTCATTTATATGTCATACCAATTTGCCTTTTACATCAACGTTTATACGACAAACTTGCACTAAAAAGTGCAAACAAATATACAATAAATCAATAAGTCCTTCATTTAGTGTTTCGACTTGGAACAAGAAGTATCCTAACTGCAAAAAAAGTTGTTAATAATGATTCAAGTGATTTTGCTTCATTTATATAGCAAAAAAAAAATATATATATATATATATATATATATATATATATAAGAATAAAAAAATGTATACCTGGCAGGTCAGTATAGTGATACTCAAAAATATTTGCCCACCGAATAATAGAACTTTAATCAACTGATTTTGTTTTGGCCAGGCACCCAAAATATAAAGTGACAATGAGTACATAATGTAATATGAATAAAACAAATTGAATGTTTCTTCTTTGGTTTTTTTTCTCTTACTGTGAAGTTTTAATTTCATCATAAAGAAATTTGTCATTTTTTCATCTATTTGTGAAAGATGGAAGAAAAAATTTATTTAGGATATGTTGGTATAAAGAGAAATGACAAACATATTTTCCAAAATAAAAATTTGCAAGAGACGAAGATGTAATTTTCCATAAAATTTATGTACATGTTACTAATGATTAGAAATTCTAATATTAATATAGTATTTTTCATGAAACAGCCAACATGTATGCATTTACATCTATTTACATAATTTTCATTGCTTATAGTAATGGGGATCTCAAATTATGCATTTCTAGTCTCTCTTGCACAGTTAATAATTTGGTGAAATAACTAAATGATGTTTATTAACTGCAATTATTCATGTAATTATCTCAAAATATAATAACAATTATGCTGAATATAAATATTTTCTATTATAAAAAATATTAAGATATAAATAATTTATTGAAATATTTTACTATGTAGCATTTATTTATTCAGTATTTCAACTAGAAGAAACTAAAGAAAAATATATCTGTTACATATAAAAATAATAACTGAAACATATATTAACTTTATTAGCAACTCTAAAAAGATTTATATCTAATGAAGAATCATTGATTGTTTAAAGACGTAATTTTTCTTGTTTTGTGGAGGCTTAAATATCTAAAACTTAGTAAGATCATGATACAGAAAAAAAAATAAAACTGAAATTCAGTAAATATGTATCATTAACCGTTTCAAAAAAACTTTAACAAATTTCCGTTAGGGCAAAATATTTCTTTCAGTCCTCCAAATTAAAAAAAAAAAAAAAAAAAGAAATTATATTACCTACATACAACATTTAAACGAGAGACTTATTATACCGTAAGCTTCAATTTCTTACGATTTATTGCACCTGTTTCGCATGGCATGAAAAATGCCCATTGTTCGTGAGACCAATAATTCCACGGTACGTCGTATCTGAAAATGTGCACGATTGTTTACCTACGACCCAATATTCCACCTCAATCTAGATTTTGCTTTGTTTAAATTACGTGGAACAGGTTAATATCACGTTTTGGGAGAGCAAAATATTATTTTACGAGTTTGTTTTCTAGTGCATCGAAACAGGAATGTGCACGTTGAAGCAAAATAACTTCATTTACATCTATTTCTAATTTGTATTTACTTAGTAATGGTTCTACAAATTTGTACTGCACTTGTATAATTTCATGAAAACATACAGCAAATTTTTTATGACAGGACTTACTAACCCAATATATTTTGTTTTTCAGTTACCCATCATACCCATTGGAGTTTTTTTTTTTTTTTTACTAATAAAAAGTATTTCAAATCAATGGGGAGGGGTAACTCATACACTTGAGAGAATTCATATTTCTGCCACATGTCATTAAAAATTCGCATTGCACATGAGTCCCCATGCTTGAATGTAGAAATATAATTTATATATGACATGCAACGTATATGAATATTAAAATATTGAAGAAAAAGCCACTCAAATGAATTTGCAAGTGGACGTGGATAATCACGCGAGTATCATCAGAAATGTTACAAATTGTACAAATCTTATACATGCGTTTATGTCAGCAAAACGTGCATTCGTGTTCCATTACCCTATAATACGGTACTGCAGATAAATGTTCGCCTGTATGCATTGACAAAACTGATAAATTATCCAATGTTAATGTGGTAAAAAAAAAAAAGTAAAATGAGTGGAAGTTAATTTGTGCTGGAAGTATACAATAATTTTCGTAATCTTACGATGAGTACAACAAATTAACATATTGATTACACAATTATTTTGTTCTGGAATGATCAATATTTAACTTTTAAGTTCAATGAATCTTTTTTATCAATATTAATTAAGCTGATAGTTCTAAAATACAAAAAAGGAAAAATAATTGTACGTGCTAAATCGGAGAGATAATGCAGTGCAGATGATATCGTGATATAAAATTGAATTCTATAAAACTTAACTCTTACGCGCTGTTGCATTGTAGTATGTTTTTTGATGTACTAAAGTTATGTCTGGAGGGATTTTAAAGGACATACATAAAGGAAATGTAAATGACTATTGAACAATGAACGAAATTAAACTAAAGTCCAATTTTTTTATAAAGAAAAAATTTTTTTAACTGTTAAATGGATAATTCTATATTATTAATTGAATCGATATTCTTACCCGTGTGTATAATGTGGAATGAAATAAAAAACCGCGCTTGATTTGCGACTTAGTTCGAAAATAAAATATTAATTCGCCATTATAAGCAATAAAAATTTAAATTCTAATTTTTCAATTAAAACTCTTAGTAAGAATAATGAAATGCTGAAGTAAAATAATTGAATATAATTCCATTACTCGTTTCGCTCCCGATGAAGAAGGTTCTAAAAAAAACTTGTCCTCGTACTTTTAAATCGTTTTGAGTTGAATTGGTTTACTTACTTCTTGTAACTATAGATTTATTTCAGGTTTGTTGCACGTTTGACGTTTTTAAGACTAATCATCATATGATCATGATTTTTTATTATGATTCATCAAGACTTTTTTTTCATATCACAGGTTTTAGTAATTGAAACATACGGTTACAACGAATGACAATTTTTTATTAAAATACGAAAATATAACTACGAAATCAGTAAGATTCAACATTTTTTATTCATTTTTGATACTTGTCTTTTACAAATTGGAGGATGGTGAAGTAGAAAAATGATGTTTGAAATTTTTTTAAAAAGAAAGACGACGTCTTTAAGGATCAGTTGTACCATGGTGTATCGTAACTGAAAAAGAAAAATTGTATTTCAAAACAATATAAGACTGATAATTGTGACGTCAAATTGGGATTTGACACTGACCGCATACTATCTAGATTTACCTGATTGATAATTTTACTGATTGATTCACTGGTGAATAATATTGGCCATTTTGTATAAAATTCGTCTAAATGTCAGATCCCAATAAACAGATTTTTTAATACAGTTTTGCAAAAGTATAGAGTCATTTGAAATAGTTAGTTGTGTCAACTATGTGCTTTGCTGTTTGAAATAAAATTGGTATAAGTTGGTAAGTAATAAATCTACTTTTATTGATAATAAAATGTTGTTCTATAATCCACTAATCGGAGCTCTATTTATTAATATTGTAAAATCATGATAAGAATTTTAATTATATTATATTTGTTCTTTATAATTTCTAACTTTCTGACGCTATTCTTCTCCGTGTACTAATTTTTGACTGATGACGTTACTGATGACAATTTGACATATGCACACAAAATTTACAGTAATAAGTATTTTTTCCAACAAATAGTGGACAGTAAATTCATACCATTAAGAAAAACAAGACGTTTAATAACTATTATTTTATATTTTTATTATATAGCTGACTAAAAAAATAGATTAGTAAAAATATGTAATACATTAGAAGACATACTTTTCAATGTTAGATAATAATTTTTTGTAATTTATATTGAATTACAAATAATTCATACAAAATATCATTTTGTTGACAGCTGAATTATCATACTGAATAAATAATTAACGGATTATTTTATTTTGCGGAGCGCCGTATAACATTTTAGAGACTCATCCGGATGTTAGATGCTAGCTCAACTAATTTCGACGGAAACAGCCGCACCAGACCAGGAGGTTGACCAACTATGGCGAGAATTAGAGCGCGAAAGGGCAAAGGTGGAAGGCACCCCAGATAACTGGATCAGCTAAGTCATACATACACACATACGTTAACATCCATATAAACTCATACAGACATGACACTGATCACACAAACGAAGTGATGCAAGTCTTGTCGTAAGTGCGCCACTAAGGCAGGACCCTTGGATAGAGAAAAGCGGGTCCGAATTTGAGCGCCACGCTCGTCATTTTGTTGTTGTAAAAATTGTTAATACAATTTTCAGTCAGACATAAAATAATTCTCAATAAAATAATTTTATTCAAATAACTTTTTTACAAATAATTTCAAGAAACAAAATACGAAATTAATCTTAAGTGTGAATAAAATATTGATTATGACTAATTAATGGCATCAAATTCAAAAATCTCATTCTTTTATCAAGATGATGTTGTGCGAATTCTGCATAGTACAATTCCCATTTCCAAAAACTTGCAACAAAACAGAGTTTTGTTTTGACCCAGTCCAGTGGTATTTTTGAACAAAAATTGAAACTACACAAACAAATTTCCAACTTTTATATCATTTATATTGTCATCTTTCATATTTTGGAATATCATTATTCATATTTACTTATTTATTCATTTCAATTGCACTCTCATTTACTCTCGTATATTTTTGTGCACTATCATAAACTCTCATGTACTGTCATTTACTCTCATATACTTTTATATACTCTTATATACTTCCTATTTTTTTATAATAATGATTTTGTTAAAAAAAGAATAAAAAAATAAAAAACATAAATTACATTTATTATCAGTTATTGTAAAACACTATTGAAGGTAATATCCTTGCCAAATCAAATCTAACATAAATTAGACACAATTAAAATTCATTATTCAACATTTTTTAAGTCAACCATGTGAAGAAAGTTTATCAACAGTCTTTACCTATCAAAAAGGAGAATAGGATGGGGAAATTCTAACTGGTTCTTTTACTTAGGGGAAGAAGGTAGGTCCTTCTACTCAGTTTATACTAATAAGTAAGACAAGATGATGATATATATTTTTTTGGGGGTATAACAGATTTTTTTGACCTTTTACATTTTTGGATGATTAGACGGTGCAAAAAGCTTATAAAATTCAGTTCATTTAACTACCAAGAGTGCTGAAAAAAAAATCTGAAAATGTCGTGGATAAGGTCAACATGGATAGAAGCAAACTTTTTTGTCATTCAGAAACAACGGCTAATTTTAATAATCATATTTTTTTTAGTTCATAGGATGCTAGAATTCTCACCACAAGAATCATCACAGCAGCAGGTTTCAGGATGGATAACCTCGTGACATCGCAACTGAAGCAATTCCTCTCCCAGGCCGAACACAAACAGCTTTTTGGGATGCATTTATACTTCTTCTATTGATTGTTTTAAGTTAACTGAGCATTTCTTCCCAACTGGTATAATAATTACAAAAAATTTTTCGATACCACATCATTGGTTACCACATGGCAAGTATTAAGGTAAAGCGAATTTCTGTGTTTTTATTTTATTTTGATTGAATAATATAAATATCTTAATAAAAATTTTGCTGCTCTCAATTATAGAATATAGCAAACATATTTAATGTATTCTCAAATTAAAAGAAATTTTTATTCTTAATTCGTGTTGATATAAATTCTTTCATAATTTGAAAAATTTTGAACAATCTAAACATTGTAACATGTAAAAGTTGAGTAATAATGTTTATATTTGGAATTAATAATGATTCAATTTTCAGAAATGCAAAGAAATTGTAAATTCCAAAATCCGGGTACCTTTCAATGCATATGTTCGACCTAGAAAAATCACGGATAATTGGTCCATCTCAAGAAAAATATATTCCTTTGGTAATTATTTCATTGTTGCATTACATTCATTTTTAAGTGAATATGTTGAAATATACGAAATGTGAATATATGAAATGTTGCGTTTAATTGGAAAACTCGTATTCTCTTTTATTTGTTCGCTTTCTATTATTATTTGTTTTCAACGAATTCATGAAAAATATTAATTTCAACATAAAATATTGAAATAAAAAATACCACAAAGAATGCTTACAAACTATTGACATCCTAATGAAAACTTTCTTCAAAAAAAAAAAAAAAATCATACAAAATTTAAGATTAATTTCATTTTCAGACTTATCAATATTCTGATGATTCTTAGATTTCTTAAATTTTTTTGATTGTCCGTTGTTAAAGTTTGTAAAATTACAAAATCCTTAAGGATTCGAAATCTTAAAAATTGTACAATTTTGAAATTCTAAAATCTGATCCAAATCCAAACTAGATTCCATCCCTGAAACCTTGATTAAAATTCTTCTATTAAATGTACGAATGCTTTTTTAAAGATCTACAAAAATTATTTCAATTTTAGGTTGGAGAAACTAATTTGACAGATCAAATTGAGTCAAGTAATATCATAGTAATATGGTAATAATACCATCCAAAGAATTGGTTAGTAATGATTATTTTTCGTAAGAGAGTTTAATGGAAGTTGAAGAAACGGTGAACCAGTTTGGAACTCAACACGTTTTGATCAGACTACAGCATCCAATGTTGACCACAGCAATCACAATACTTCACCTAAGACAAAACTCCAATTCACAATACCTGAATTGAGTCACTAGATTATATGCACTGGACAAATTATAAGCATACATAAATCTTTTCTGCGAAGATTGCTGCGTTTAATTGAATGAACTTATTTCTATGAAGAAAAAAAACAATCAAGCATAAATATGTGTTGATTGTAAACGAGAAAATGGTTTGACATTTTTTTTTTTTGAAATATATGGTCACAACGAATGACAATTTATTATTCAAATACAAAAATATAAATACAAAATTGTTAAGATTTATCATGTTTGATATTAATCTTTCACAGACCGTAGGACAGTGAAGTAGGAAAATGATGTTTGAAAAATCTAAAAATTAAAACGACGTTTGTTATTTATGAATAGAGTTTAGATTTTTGAAAAACTGAACAGTTTGATATAGGAAAAGTATATAAAACCTTAACAAAGAATTGCATTGAAAGATCAAAAAATATGCATGTAAATTTTTTTTCTATAGTTGCTCTGGTTTGAATCATGTTGAGATTTTTTCTGATTCTTAAAGGCAAGTTGTACCATGGTATATCGTAACTGAAAAATAAAAAACAATAAAAAGGAACTTATATTGACCATATATGGCCAATATATGAACAATAAATGATTCATTTTTGGAAATTGCTAATGTGTCGTCAATATATGATCAATTCATTATTCATATATTGTTCATATATTGTTCATGTATCAATATATGCACAATATATTCACAAGATATTGATATAAATTTATTAAATCGATTATATAACAGTAGAAATAATAAAATTAATTCATTACCAGACGTTGCGAATATTTAAGGAGTAGGTAATGATTTTCTCGCTTGTGTGACAAAAATAATGCAGAGTCAGCGTAATATAAAATGTAACTGGTACAAATTTAATAATCAAATTAGATATGTTTGGAACAGTAAAAATCTGTAATTAAAAAGTGACTAAATTAAATTGATGATATCTGGCGGTAAAAAACAAACAGTAAAAAAATATGTTGAATTGCAACAAGGAATTGTAGAAAGGTTATACATCAACTGCCTATCAGCTTCAACCATCATTAATCATCAATTACACTAATTATAATAATAATAATGTAACTAGAATAACTAATATAACTAAAACTCACATTATAAAGAGTCAGTGTCAATACTATGGTGGCTATTGCAATTGCAATTAAGAATATGATTCTTAAACAATAATCAGTTAACACTGCAAATCTTTTCACAGAAATCAAATAACAATCGTTCAGAACGAAGTTTTTAAAACGTTTCAATTTCGTAAGTGGTTAAACGTACTTCAAAGTTTCATCGTGATAATTAATGCATTGACGGATCGAATAATCAGCCTTCTTTTCATCAAAATTAGTATCAAATTGTTTTAGATTTCCAATTCTCTTTCTTTGCCAAAGAATATTTATTTAATGAATAATCAGATTAATTATACAAAATACGAATAATTCTATTTTATAACAAAATACCTTGTAATATAGAATCTCATGTATAAATGTTCAGTAGACAAAGTCATAAGCGAAACTGAATTCATTATTAATACAAATGCAGTTGTTAGTCCCGATACATTCATAATATATTTAACAATAAAGATATGTCGTTTAATCAGTTTTAATTCCATATTAAGTACATTAAAATCCGGACGAGCGGTATCAAGTGGATATAAAATGTCATACAATTTCGAAATTAATGGCAGAGTGTAAAATGCCATTAAATTAGTGGCCATCACAGCTACAACAAATTATAAAATGTAATTATAAAATGTAAAAAGTCAAAATAAACGAACTTTCGTAACCACATGACCATGTTTAACCCTTAACTACACATATCTAGGAATCATGCGTTTGTCTAATAGTGGACCTGAGCATGCTTTGATGATCACTAATGACTACATTGAATGAGCAATTAATTTTAGTTTTCATTCCTTACTAGAAACCTAAAGTATTGACTGTTCGTAACTTGTTGTAAAAAATTAGAATTTGGCCGAATTCTGTGAATCCACATATGTAGTTGAGTATAACGTGTGCTTTATTTATATTTTAAATTTATCTTATTTGTTATTTATTTATCTTTATTTGACAGACGACTTTATTAATACTATAAAAGTGAAACGGTGAAAAAAAATTTTTCACTCCCATTCGACGATATTCACCTGCAAAATTTCTTAACATTCTTTGAATTTTAGCAGCGAAATGTATCATGATATCGTATTCATAAGTACCAGGAGTTACGAGTTCCCAATCTTTGCTGATGATGGCATGTATTCTTTTAATCTATAGAAAATTATATTTGTGTGCGTTTTTGTTGAATTAAATATTTTTCGAATAATTTCAGAAAATGATGAAAAATTAATCTTACATGCGAAGAAAATATCATGTGATGGAACCGTGCAAACACCATTAAGTAATGAATTACTGTGAACACCATTGCCATGAAAACTACTTCTTTTTTGTTCCAGTAAATGTAAATAAATCTGATCTGGAAGCAATTTTCCGATTAAATGCATTAAAAAATTGTTTCAAAAATGTATTAAGACATTTTTTCAAATATATAATTCCTTAGAAAATGTGAATTGATAAATATGTTTTGAGAGAAAATCAGTTTTAACAGAAGAATTTTTACAAATATTTGATAAATAAAAGTATTGTGTTAAATAAAAATAAATAAATAAAATACTTAAATTTTAACATTGAAATTTTGTGTCACAATAACCCATATTACTCCTATATATTATTTTGTTTCCGGCGTAAATAAATATTTGATCGCCATTAATTAGAATTAATATATTCGTCTATTAATATTCCTTACTTCTGTGAAGATAAAAATGTACAAATCGGTTGTGTGTAGATTTTTTATTATAATGATTTTTTAATGCGCATTCCAAATATTAATTATCATATTATATTCTGTTCTTAGTTGAATTAAACAATTTTGTATCATTCGAGCATTCGACATTTATTTTAGTGACGTAGATGTCAGACATAATTTTTTCATCAATAAAGGAACAAAATTGAACAAAAATAATAACAACATCAACCAACAATTATTTATATTTTCTTATATTTAACCTGAGTTATGCTTAGAAATCCAGATATGAACCCTTGCATACAAAATATAAACATGAAAGTTGAAAATCTTTGATGCGGCCAAGTTCCAGCTATTATGCAGGTCATTTTGTACAATCTAAGATAATCACTCTCGAAAATATCCATCTCTTCGCCTCCAAAATATTTGAACAACTTTTTCTCATTCAGATAAAAAAAACGCACGAAGATCTTCGATGTATGAAGTGGTAGTTTAATAAGAATAAAAATTTTACATGTATTTGATGGATTGTTAATAATTGATATTATTAATTAAAGATAATGCACTAAGTAAAAGTTTCAACCTTACACTGACAATTCTTCAGCATTATTATCGGATAAAATATTCATTTGTGCATTAAATGGTATAAAGTTTTTTCTGACCATTTTTTTCACAGCTCTTTTGTAAAATGTAAAAATTGCAAAACAGTAAAATTCTTTCACTCGGAATATAATACTTCAATTCTCTCATTTTTATTTTACTCATTTAATGTGCTGTTTTAACTATTCGATTGAGAACGTGAGTAAGTGTTGTATTGAGAAAAAATACAGCTTTTTGTCAGAAAGTTATGTAAATTTATTTAAACACAAGATTGAACATTTTACACACTATAATATAAAGTAAGTCCACACGAAGCAAACAAATATTAATACAATTTAAGAATTTAATTTGGTTTGTTGGTTTGATAACTACTTAAACCGGTGTACTCAGATGCCAAATCGTACTCGGACGCTTAAATTGAGACTCGGTCTCTGATGGATGAAGTGGCCTGTTTGAGCTCACACCGAAAAGTGATTCGAGAAAAACGAAATTTTTCCGTCATAGGCTATGGTGATAAAGGTTATAGCATATTATTTTATGTACGAAAGTGATATGGCCTATGCTTCGTACCAATTACAGATAATACCGAGGACCGAGTTCTGTCCTCTGCAAATAAGAGGAATAAAGTAAAGAGTCTAGACTGATAATCAATTCCAGACTACGGGCAAGATTATATCGATCGTAAAAATAATTTGTATTTTTTGTGATTTAATGTTTTATTATTTTTGTGTAGTTCGGATCAGTTTAAGATAGTTTTATGTCCACAGTTAAAACAATAAAACAATAATTTTTTTCAATCTTAGTTTAATTGCTAAAACAAAGACGACAAAAGTTTTATCAATAGAAAAACTGTTTTGTAGACCGAAGCATTTTTTACTCTGTGATTGGCATTGACAATCAGAATTATATGTACTTCATCCCATAAACATCTTAATTTAATCACTTAAAGTAAAATGAAAAATTCTTTCAGCAGACAAATATTGTATATTGTGCATCAAATTTAAGGAGGGTATTTTTATAAATCATGTATACACACTAATGAAACTAAAAAAAAACAACATTTTCCCATTTATTCGCTTATAAGAACAGAAGTAAGTAAAAATGATTCGTTGAAATCCGTTTTTATTTCATTCTAAAAAATGACTAAGTTTTAAGTCAAACTTATTCTCGCACTTTAGATTAATCTGACTCAAATTGGCGTACTTTTTGTAACTATAGATCTGTTTTAGTTTTGTTGTACGTTGAAAATTGATATTCAATATTATTATATAATCATGATTTTTTTGATTAAATATAGATAGTTCGCTAGGATTTTTTTAATATCACAGTTTTCAGTCATTGAAATTATCAATTGGTTAAAACCAGTAATAATTCATTATTCATAGGCTAAAATATAATCATAACATTAGCGAGATTTACCTTTTTTCAATTCATTTTTTATATCAGTCTTTGATAGACCACAGAACGGTGAAGTAGGAAAATGATGTTTGGAAAATCTGGAAAATAAAAACAACTTATTTTTTATGCATAAAGTGTAAATTTATATATAAAAAAACAGAACAATTTAATATAAAACAAATAAGACCTGCAAAAAAAATGGTATTGAAAGTTCAAAGAATATGGTTGTAAATTTTATTTCTCTAGTTGCTCTGGTTTGAATAATATTAACACTTTTTCGAAGTTTCACAGGAAAATTGTACCACTGTGTATCGTAACTGAAAAAGAATAATTGTGTCTCATAAAAATTCAAGGCAAATTCAGATGATTTTAACACAAAATTGAGATCTAACATTGGCTAAATACTATCTTGATTTAACTAATTGAATAGTTATTTAAGACCAAAACTGTTTATTAAATGATTTTTATTCAATTTTAACTCAAATTTTCGTAATCACTACCACATTGGTAATTTTGTCTAAAACGAGCCCTAATTCCAAACCCTAATAAACAGTTTGTCTGAAATATAATTAGCATAAGTAAATAAGTAAGTAATCAATCTTTTATTAATTCATTTTATTTTATAAATGTAGTTTTTATTCTGTTGATATTATTATATAACAGTATAAATAATGATGTTCAATAAATACCAGGTGTTGCGAACATTCAACGAGAAGGCAATTAATTTTTCGCTCGTATGACAAAAATAATGCAGTACCAGCGTTACATAAAATAATACTGGTGCTATTTTACCAATCAAAGTAAATATGCTTGCAACAGTAAAAATCTGTGAAAAGGTGGCTAAATTGAATTCATCTTATGATGGAAAAATATCAACAGAGGTTGGATTGCAAGAACCACAATCACTGAGAAAAAAAATCGGTATTCTTTACTAAAAAATAAGAGTTCGTTTTTTGGTCAATTTTTAATGTCAAACAATTAAACTAAAAAGTTTAAAAATAAGACATAAGACCAATGTATATTGGTCCAAATAAAAAAGGCAACAGTTTACATTTATTTGTTATGGGATGTGTTGCGTTTTTTATTTAGACCAGTGTATATAATCAAAATAATTCCAATGGATTTCAATTTGAGAGAAATATTGTTATTTTTACACTGACTTTAATGATATCATGAGTTTGGAATTATCATATGATAATTCATCACATGATCATCTGATCATATTAACTGGGATTTCAGTAGTTATTACTTGATTTCTAATTATACTGACTAAATTTTTCTCAGTGATCGTAATTATAAAAAGAACATAAATCATCAGCTGGTTATTGCAATATGAACCAAAAACACATCATGATATTCGAAAAATTTCTTCATTTTTAACTATCAGTAATTATTAATCAAATTAATAATAGTAATGCAACTAAAATTTATTATTCATACTAAAAGTCTCATTCGAGGAGCTATGTATAATACTACGTAGTACCGATAATTAGGTAGATGTAACCACAAAATGCAGAAAAAAAAGTAACTTTATTCGACTCAATTCTAATCGGTTATTGGAATGAAATGAATAATATTGGATAGTGTATTGTTTTCTGTTCATATAAAACTATAAACACAAATAAACATTTTTAAATTATAAACTATTTTCACACATCACACGAAATATGATTCATTTTGTATAACTAGCCATTTATAAGAGAAAATAAAATAAAAAGCGATAAATTATCTCACACTGCCCATTTAGCGGTACCACTTAGTATTCAATCGTCTTGAACGCCATTCTAATATTATTCACTTACAGTTAAGTTCATTACATCATAAAATCAACTAAAACTCACATTATAAAGTATCAATGTCAAAATTATCGTCACCATTGTAATTGAAATTATGAACAACAATTTCAAACTAGCATTAACCAACACTGCAAATCTTTTTATAGAAATGCAATTACAATAATTTTTTGAACAATATAATTTTTTCAAATGGTTAAACTTACTTTAAAGTTCCATTGTGATAATTAATACATTTGCGGATTGACTGATGAATCATTTTTTCATCATAATTTATAATGTTAATTTGTTCCAAATTTTTTATTCTCGTCCTTCGTCAGAAAATGTTAATTTAGAAAATTATCAAAATGATTATTTATAATACGAGTAATTACTACAAAATACCTTGTAATAAACAATCTCATAAACAAATGTTCAGTCAATAAAGTTAAAAACGAAACTATAATCATTATTAATATAAGTGCAATGGTCAATCCGGATGAATTTATAATATATTTTACGGCATAGACATGTCGTTTAATTAATTTTAATTCCATATTGACTAATAGAAAATCTGGACGAGCGGTATCGAGTGGATATAAAATATCACACAATTTCGAAATTAATGGCAAAATATAAAATGTTATTAAATTTATGGCCATCCCAGCTATAACAAAATTAGAAAATGTAAAACTGAACTTAACTCATAATCATATTATTTGATAATTATTGCAAAAAAAAATATTTGGCCAGGTCTTGTGTTGTATGTGTAATTAAGTATGAACTTTGTTCCAAGTTAAAATAATCGATGACAAAAAACTTACACAGTCAGTCAAATATTTTTCGAACAAGTATTGAACAACACACTTTTACTAATTTTTGAACACGCAGAATGAACAATAAATATTGATACTAGTGTTATTGTAAATATTGAATAAATTTAGTGAAACTGATAAATATGGCCAAGTGCGAAAAAAAAAAATCGAGTGGTCACAATTGCTCTGATAATTAAGATTATTTTGATGGTAATTGGTAGTAGTTGTTCGTGTATTCAAATAGTAAAATTAATAAAGTCAAAATTTTTTGTGGTCAAATACGATATTTCTTTAGAATTGTAACAGGTATTAATGATGATACAAAGGTTCTGTACATATATATTTTCTATATTATTTCTTTTGTAAAATTATTATTTGTCTTTAAAGGCAAATTTCAGGCACTTGGTAACCCGCCACAAAAAAATATATACACTTATTATTCCATTACGCACCGAGAATTCCTTCGAAAAAACTTCTTTACTATGATTTTCGAAGTAGTTTTTTAGAGTTTATCAGGTACGAAAGATGCCATTTGTTGTCACTTGGTAAGGATACGCAGCAGTCATTGGTCTTTTTTTTCGTACTTGGCCAGAGTCACTGCTGTGTCGCTTAAGAAAAAATCTGGTGTAACATTCTAGCGTGTTAGAATTATTAAAATAACTTGTTAGAACTATTAAGACAGCTCATGCACTGATGGAGTCTTAAATTATATATAGTCTTAGATATAGTCTTAAACTTGTTTGCAGTCTAGGTTGCATCAACAACCGTTTGGATACCTAGAGCAACATTCTATTTTTCTCAGTGTAATAATTTATATAATTTTGGCTATTAAGGTACTTTTTCATAAGGTAATTTTTATTTATTTATTTGCTAGGAATTTGATCAAGCTTCTATGTAAAAACAAATTTAGGATTAAAAAAATATTTCATTCTTAATTGACGATGTTCACCTGCGACAATTTTCAAAAGTCTTTGAATTTTAACAGCACAATTGATCATGATATCATAATCACAAGTATTGGGAATTACAAGGTTCCAATCATTGCTGATGAAAGCGTGTAATCTTTTAATCTAAAGTGAATATTATTGATTTTTTATTTAAAAAATACTGTTTATATTTAGAAAAAAAAATATTCGCAAAACTTTTTCATAAGTAATTTAAGAAAACAAAATAAATGAGTCTTGCATCTTGATAAATCAAAAGTTGATGTAACCGTATTAATAAAATGAAATAATGAATGATTGTGAACATAATTGACATAAAAATAACATTCTTTTCGTTCCAGAAGTTATAAATAAATCTAATCTGAAATGATATTTTCAGAGTCAAAATTCACTTTACTTTAAGAAGGAACACTCAACTCATTGTAAAATTATAGAAAATAAGATGTTTCTGATCGTTTTGTTGGGGGGTTTCTAAGGGATTTTGAGTGCGTTGTTTTGGTTTTTTTTTTCAGAACACAAAAATTTTTCAAAATCCACAAAAACTTAACTAAAAGCAAAATGGCATTAAAATCACCCCAAAACCGCTTAGAAACATCTAATTCCACCTAGAAAAGTAAAAAATCAACAAAAACACTTTAATACGCCATTAACATCCCCGTAACGACACTGTAACTAATTCTAGTGTCCTAACAGTCCAGTCTAGAATGTATTCAAAAACAAGACAAATTTGGAAAAATTGAAAAGTTCTCAAATTGGCAACACTAGTGCCCCTAGCAACAGAAATATCTTATGAGTTGTGACGGATTCAAGAAGCTTGAAAGTATTTAATAATGAAGCCAAGCGTATTTCATTTGAAAGGGCATTCCACAATCTGGTGGCAGAGACTGTAAATGAATTGTAGAAGAAAATGTTCTGAAAATTCTCTGAGATACAGTAGATTTATATATAAGATGGTTCAAACACAAGAACAACGTAACAAAGTAATGCCTATGATGTAAAAGGAGACCAAGGATAAAAGGAGGATGGACGAATATCCTCAAAAAGCTATTGTGAAATTGATGTACTAAGGTGTTAAAGAGTTTCTTGTTCCCACCTTGAATGTGATCCTAACACACGAATTGAGATCAACTTGGAGTTGATGTAGAAGTCCATATATTGTAGAAGGTCAGTGAGTACAACAGAGTGTAGGAGTAACAGAAGTGAAACCAGCTGTTTTTGAAGTTCATAAGAAAGATATGAAATGCTTTGTTTGATTTGTCTAAGGTTGAACCACACATACCGGGAGATGACGTTCAGCTAAGCAGACCATGAGAGGTGGAATGGAGGAATAACTCTGTGATGATCGGGTATCGATATCCGAGACATCCGACTTAATTTTCTCAATATTACTTTTCAAAGATTGTTGATGAAAATCAAAAACAAAAGTGGTTCTAAGACAAAACCTTGCAAACTTCTGTACACAAGTCTAGTCACTATCACTATGAAAAAGTTCCATCAGGTCTAACAAGAAGTCGCTTATTTCCTAGAGTTTTCCAACGAGAATGTCATCGTCTGTAACATACATGGTCACCTTAACATATTGGAATTAAAATACTAATACTACTATTTGATGCCAATGTCTTGAAGGAACCGTTTCATATCAGAAGTTCCTTCATGATCTTGATGTTGTATTTTCTTATCAAGAAAAGAACCAAATTGAAATTGGTTTAGCTTAAAAACAATAGAAACAACACAAAACAATAAATATTGATGCTCGTATATTAAACCTGCGTTATGGATAGGAATACAGATATGAATCCCTGCAAAAGTAATATTATCGTGACAATCAAAATATTCTGTTCTGGCCATGTTCCAGCTATCATGCAATTTATTTTGTACAATTTAAGATAATCACTTTTGAAAATATCCATTCTTTTGTTTTTCAAATATTCGAATAACTTTTTTCATTCAGATAAAAAAAGCACACGGAGATCTTGCACGATGTACGAAGTACAAAACAAGTTTAATGTTAAAAAAGACGAACAAAGTTCTTTTTCAACGTGCTTTTCATTGATAGTTCATAACTCAAATTATTAATTTAAGATATAAAGTGGAATTTTCAACTTACTACTCGAATTTTGAACCATTATTACAGTATTAAATATTCATCGCATAAAGTGAAAC
This sequence comes from Trissolcus brochymenae, assembly GCA_030523145.1. Classification (NCBI taxonomy): domain Eukaryota; kingdom Metazoa; phylum Arthropoda; class Insecta; order Hymenoptera; family Scelionidae; genus Trissolcus; species Trissolcus brochymenae. Next base: position 125,565 of record JAQQRF010000209.1, on the reverse strand, counting down.
GCATTAGGTTTCTATAATATCAAGACATTTTTTTCAAAACATTTTTCTGAATTCTGATAACATAAAAGGAATAGAAAATTTGCAATTAAAATAATTCACTTTTATCGCTATTTCATTGTGAATGACTGTATAGACATACTGAACTCAAATGCGACATACTTAGTATAAGCACATCAATGATTCGATATTAAAGCTGTTAGAAATAAATGCGTGAGTTTACGCGCGACGAAAAAAATAGACTCGAGCCTGTTCGATGAAAGGAACAAAAGCCGATTTGTGAGGGGAAAAAAGCTCGCGTAAACTTACGCGAAAAAAAAGAATGCGCCTTTATATTAAAACGTTGATTTACTTTTCGTGCTTATTTAAGACACTGCAATTTGATCCGTTCATTTTATACAAACATTTTATTTCTCTAATATTAAAAATACTGACGTGATACTCAAGTACTTCAGCAGAAAAAGTACTATGCAGAAACGTACTAGTACTGTGTTCTTCTTAATGTTCTAAATATTAACAATTGTTTTAGATTTTGAATCTACAATTATCAGATTTGCTGAAATTTTATATCAACATCTAAATTTGCAACCAATCAATCTCTTCAGGCCTTCATTTTAATCAAAAATGTTTTACAAAAGTTATTAAACTAAAAAACTTATGACATTTTTTCATTTGATACTCTTGCTATAAACAAAATAAATGTATTTCATCCTTTAATCTTAAACAAACTTTTGTTAAAATTTTAATACTTATATGTTATTATGATTCAGGTAAAGGAAACTCTGAGTCAAAGTTTCGTCTAATTTTAATGAGTCCGCGCTTGAGTCGTCGTCACAAGATGATGATTCTGTTGAATAAAATTTCTCACAAGAAACACAAGAAACTTTTAACATTCACACTTAAAATATTACTTAAAAAATAAAACAATACTATTTGTTTTTTAAAATAAATAAAATATAATAATTTATTTATAGTACGAAATAAATAATACTTAAAAAATACTTACATACATATAACAATTACTGTGAATGCTTTTTAATTTTTGTCTTTGTTTTAAATTGCGCCTCTAGTTGAAACTGATATTCAGAATCTAAAGATTCAGTTCATCATTTAATTTTATTATTAATTCTTTTAGTTCACTCTTTAACTCCGAAAAGGGAAGAGGACAAACAAACTATTCCAACAAAAATTGCACCAAAACTTAATGTAATCAGATCTTCTCTTTTTAGATAATAAAAATTGGTAATAAAACTGTTGAATTAATATTTATGAAAGAAAAAATAAGTTTTAATCTAAACGTTCATTTCAGGTATACTCAATGTTGAAGCAAAAAGACGTCTCAACAGTTCAAACGATGAGGGTGCAGCAAAACCGAGTAAAAAACAAAATACATAATTCCTATAATAGAAACAAATAATTGTAAACAAATTATGAAAAATTATTAAATTATTAAAAAATTTAAAAATGATAAAACAAAAATTTGTGGATATATTTTTTATGTCTATATCATGCTATTGGAAGGAACAAAGAGTAACAGAAAAAAAAGAAAAACTTTCCCAAGAAAACGGTCTACAATCTTTTAAAAAGTATGTGAAATATATTATTATTTTGAAAAGTAAGTGTATTCCCATTTATTAACCACTAATGAATCACGTTCATTTCAGGCGGATTGATTACTAAGTTCAGATAATCAGTGCAAGATATTCTCACTAAAACTGATCAATTGCTAGCTAGAGCAATTGACAGAGAAGAAGGAAAAATAAATCGTATGAAACGTGCTACTACCAATGATGTTCAAGGTGTGACACTTAACAAAAAATCATTCTGGTTCGGAAAAGTCGACAAGCGAACTTAGTACTGTGATCTTTATATTCTCAAAGTCAAAGGTACAATTAAAACTAGGTGACTCTTTCATTTATTAATATCATTTGGTCATTTTATAATTAGCTTCATAATATATAAAAGTTCGGTGCTTAATTGGGAATAAGTTTTTTGACCATCATCAGCAAATACTATTGGTTCTCAAACTATTTTTCTAACTTCTAATGCTGATAAATTGTTAAAATAAACAGTGCAAGTTAACAAATCATTTGATGGTTATGATTCTTGATTATATATAGATGATTCATTAATTGATTTTGATGATTTTGATTAATTAATATATTGATGATTTTTGTATCACAGTTTTCATTAATTAAAGCACATGGTTAAAACTGATCATAATTCTTTATTAAAATACAAAAATATAACTACAAAATTAATGAGATTGAAATTTCTTTTAATTAGTATCTTCTTAATTAGTATTTCACAGACTGTAGGACGGTGAAGTATGAAAATGATGTTTGAACAATCTGAAAAATAAAAACAACGATCATTTTCAACGAAAAAGTTTTGATTTTTGGAAAAACAAAATTTAATACAGAAATTATAAGACCTTCAGAAAAAGTTCCATTGAAAGATTAAAAAATATGCATGTCAATTGTTTTTCTCTATTTGCTCTAGTTTGAATTACATTGACAATTTTCCTTAGTTTAAAATGCCAATCGTACCATGATATATCATAACTGAAAAAAAAAAATTATGTCTCGAAACAATATAAAACAAATTCTGATAATCTTGACGCAAAATTGGGACTTGACATTCTCTAAATGCGATCTAGATAGAATTAATTCAAGTGTATTTTTTAACAGTATTGAACAAGTTTTATCCATCTGAATATCACATCCCAATAAACAATTTATTTATAAAATTTGTGCAAATGTATATAATTATTCAAAATAGTTTTATTTTTATGCCAACTGTTTTGGTAATTAAAATATAATTGATGAGATAATAAATCGTAATTTACTAATGTATTAAAATGAAGAATACAACGTAAATGATTTGTAATTGTGTATATGATATATAAATGATACATGTTCATTAATTACCAGGTGTTGGAAACATCCAATGAGCAAGCAATTACTTTTTCACTTATATGACACAAATAATACATTGACGTCGAGGTATAAAATGTAACTGGTATCATTACGTACATTACATTCGATATTTTTGAAGCAGTGGCAATCTGGAATAAAAAATTGATTTAAACTCATAGGATGAACATTTTTTTCGTGTATCGATTATAGTTTTTTGGTCTGAAAAATGTACGAAAAATTCACTTATTGTTTTAATTCGAATCATTACTACAATATTATTTAACTAATTATACTCTACAAAATATACGGTTATTTTAAAATTTAATATTAGAATAATATTGGAAACTAATTTTACTTTCATACATATTTTTATATTTTTGGTACATAAAAAACCAACATTTTGCTAAAAAATGTTAACTGAAGTTAACTAGTTTTTCATTAATGCCATAGAACTGATCATTGCAATACGACACAGAAAATAAGTTATGTATAAATAAATTTTTTCATTATTATTTAACCATCCTTCAAGGGTTATACCTACAACGTCAAAAAAAATACAAAAGTTAAAATTTTTAATAAATTTTAACTTAATAATAATAAATAATAAATGTAACGATCAGTCCTCAATTGTTCGGTTTAATTCTTTCAATAACAAGTTTAATAATTTCTCATATTTCATAAGTTTTGACTTGAAAAAATAGCTGAAAACAGATTTAAAAAATTTTGTTTCATTTCTGAAGAAAAAATTGTTATTTCAAAGTTGCAATTTTTGTTCACGTTATAGATATAAGTATTACCCCTGAACAATTAATCAAACCAATAATAATAATAATCTATCAAAAATAAATAATTTAATCAAAACTTACATTATAAAGGTTTAATGTCATAACTATCGTAGTCATTCCAATTGCAATTAAAATTATAAATCTAATAGCGTTATCAATCATCACTACGAATCTTTTTAAAGAAATGCAATTACAATCATTTTAGAAATCATTTTAACATTCTTTTTTTTTTCATAAATGGTTCAACTTACTTTAAAGTTTCATCGTGATAACTAATACATTCACGGATTGACTGATGATTAGTTTTATTCAAATTCTTTATTCTCTTCCTTTCTCAAAGATTATAAATTAAAAAAAATTATCAAAATATTCACATTTAATACAAATAGTGTGATTTTATTAATAAAAAACCTTATGATATTAAATCTCATATATATATGCTCAGTAAACAAAGTCATCATTGTAACAGACATCGTTATCAATACTAATGCAGTAGTCAGTCCCGATGCATTCATAATATATTTAATCATAAAGGTATGTCGTTTAATTAATTTTAATTCCATATTAAGTACAAGAAAATCTGGACGAGGTTTATCAAGTGGATATAAAACATCGCAAAATTTCGAAATTATTGGCAGAATGTAAAATAACGATAAATTGGTGATTACTACAACTACAACAAATTATAAAATGCAAAATTGTACTCATACAGCAGAAAAGCCCAAATATCCCGGTTAACTCTACTTTTCGGACAAATATTTGACATTCAACTTTTTTATAACTTTCTCTTTAACTAACTTATTAAAATAATGTTTACTTGATTTGGGAGAGGAAGAGATAAAAATTATTTTTTCAATATAAAACCTGCATTGAGAAAAATATCATAGAACGTTTCTATTGGAAGGCTCGTGGACTTGACTTATAAATATTTCACAGTTCAGTTCCATGCTTCCTTACGAGAATCCTGTGAAAACATAGTAACATTCAATGAACAGCATACGAACATTTCATGATGTATCTTTGCAGTTATAATTCAAGATGTCCCATAGAATCATCCTAAGATATTTCTCATTGTGTGTGGTATTACATCCCTATAGTTGACTAACAAATTATGAGTAAAACAAAAACAATATTATGGACAGAATGTTCAAAAAAACCTAGCAATTTGTCCGTCGCGTAAAAAAGTCACACGAGATCCTATACTTGTGGGGTCACTTGTGACATCATGTGATAGTCAGATTGATTTAAATTTTGTATAAACTTTACATAAATGCTATACAAAAAATTTATGCAAATATAACTACGCATTGTTCAACATTATTTACAAAAAGTTTGATACAAGCAATAAAATATTTTTGGATCTTCATTTCTGTACCAAAATCAATAAATGTCACAATGGCCCAAGTGTCACAGTACTGTCCCTAAATGGGATATTTTGCAAATTCAGAGGAAAATAAAACTAAACTATAAATAAAAACTAGAAAACATTAATTCTTAATTAACAATTTTTACTTGCGGTATTTTTTATCATTCTTTGAAATTTAACAGCATAGTTCATCATGATATCGTATTCATCAGTACCAGGAGTTACTAGTTTCCAATCGTTGTTGATAAAAGCGTATATTTTTTTAAGCTAAAGTAGATGTTATTTACGTGCCTTTTTTACTTAAGAGATAACGTTTTTATTAAAAACAAATTTTAAATTAAATTATATTTATATGTATAAATAAAAATTAAATAAAAAAACGTTTTTCATCAATTATTTCCAAGAACGAAATAAATAAGTCTTACATCGTAATACATTAGTATCTGATGAAAACGTAGTAATACTACTGTATAATGAATTATTGTTATCAACAATGCCATGAAAATTAAATCTTTTTGGTCCCAAAAGTTGTAAATAAATCTGATCTAAAAGCAATTCCCAGACAAAATAATGGGCAAGTAAATTCATTGAGTTTTTTCATTTAATAATATTCCTTAGAAAATGTGAATTAAGTAGTATTTTTTTAAGAGGAAATTAGGAAACGATTTGCCTTTTATTGTAAATTGGAAAATTGAGTTACAATTTTATTGTAAATGAGAAAATTGAGTAATTTAGTCATTAATTGAAAAGCCACTTTTAAGTTTCAATAGCTTTCAATTTTGTATCAAATTTTGGTAAAAAAATTAAAACAAAACTGAATGTGACAAATGTTGATGAAATGAAACACAAACCTGTGTTTCTTTGTAACCCAGCACATTGCACTGATTCATTTACGAGAACTATGTTTCCTAATTTCCTTAAATAAACGTTTCATAACAAGTTCCTTACTGAACTTTTGTTGTTCAATAAGAATCAAAAAAATAAATAAATAAATAATAAAAAAACTTGTTCAATCTGATTTTCTTTCTCTGATATATTAAAATTAATCCAGACATATATATTCAAATGTTTTTTATTCGTTATCTTTTACGCCCGAATGTTTTTCAATCTTGATGGTAGCAAATTTTTAATTAATGTTGACGTCCGAAATTATATCGAATAATTAAATTTAAGAGTTATAAAAAGTGGTTGAAAATTTTGTAACATTTACCAAGCATATATAAACTAATTGAAACAAATCTACAAAAATTGTATTTGCACATCGGTTTGCAGTCTGTTGGTGGTTAGACAAGCTATAGTATACATTTGCATTTTGTTTTTTGCACGGGTTGAATTGTTTACAGAACAAACAAACAAACAGACAGATCGACAAACAGACAAACAAACATGATTACATATTAGTAAGGATATTAAACCTGTGTTATGGATAGGAATACAGATATGAATCCCTGCAAAAATAATATAAATGCGACAACAAAATAATTTTGTAACGGCCATGTTCCAGCTATCAAACAATCTATTTTGTACAATTTAACGTAATCGCTGTCATAAAAATCCATCTTTTTGTCTTTCAAATATTATCACAACTTTTTTTCATTCATTCAGATAAAAAAGCGGACGTAAATCTAATTCCGATGTATGAAGTACAAAACTAGTTACATATTTAAAAAAGAACAAAGTTTTTTTTTTTCAAATTGCGTTTGCAGAATTGTTAATAATTGGAACTATTAAATGAGGATAATTCAGTAAAGTGGAATTCTCAACTTACAACTGAAATTTTGCAGCGTTATTAAAGGATTAAATATTAATCCTCGTTTTAAGTGAAACGAAGTTTCTGTATTATCAAGACGTTTTTTCTTTTCTTTTCAAAACTCTTTCTTTCAATTCTAATAATTACAATAGTGTAATTTTGTTTTATTAGGAATATAATATTTCATCTCAACAATTGTTGTTCATTGGTTCAATTTACTTTTTTGTTCACTATTTACATTGGGACTGTGAGTATAGATATATCTTACTGATCTCAACGTTCATATTTCGGTACAGGTGCATGGTTAGTTAAGCCTTCACTTTTTCTATTGATTAACCTTTAGCGCTATAGGTGGCTAATTTAAGTATTCTAACTTGTTGACTCTTTTTCTTTGTCGTTGTCGTTCTTGCACACTGAGTGTCACTTGAATTAAACTCATTAATCAGACTATCCCTCTGCTGTGATTTATAAAATTTTAAACTAGTTGTAAAAAGTGTATCAGCAAAAATTGCTGCTGAATTTTATCACTTGAAGTTACGTTAAATTACAAAACTGGAGGACCAAACGATGTCTCTTAAATTCAGGATTGGGAATTTTTATGAATCCTATGTGAGTAAAAATTTTGCGGTTAAAATTAATATTCAATCAAATCATCGTTCAATTCTGTTTTGACTAAACAAATTTTCAATAACTCAACTTTTTTATAATTCGATTACATAATTTTATTCATTTTTGTTTGATCAATGAAAATTGAATTTAATTGATATCTTAGTTTTTTTTTTTTTTTTTTTTTTGGTTTTTAATTTTAAATAATGATACAGATAAACCAAGTACAGAAATAAGTTATGATTTATAGAGAAAATGAAAATCATTGATCGTGTCTTGGATGTACCTTCCGTGTCAGATAAAAAAGTGTACAAATCACTAGTAATCAGAAGGGAATCTGCTAAAATAATTTATACGTGTAACTTTTGTATTAACCCAATTTGACTGAAAGTTTTAAATTTACTTTTATCAAGAAGCTAAATATATCAAACGATCGGAAGTGTTTGACAATCAATTCAAGCAGCTTCGTTCAAGATGCAAATTGATTGCATTTTTACAGCTGAATCGCAAGGTTGCTTTTTATTCAATTGAAATAACGATGCGATAATAGTCTGACACTTGCTGTTTTCTGACACTGCTTGCAAAATTACAATTTTACTCATTAAGGGAATGATTTTTTAATTCCAACGATTTTCTTCTGTTTTATTTTTGACAATTAGTATTGTTAACTAATTATAAATTTGTTCAGTGACTAATGTATGAGTCACTAATTATTGAAATGTTACTTTACAACTGATTAAACTTAACAACTAATATAAGTAGCTATTTAGGTATGAAAGTATGCGACTCTCTCTCCTCAGATTTGCTATTCTCGTATACATAAAATCACTTGAACTGCACCCGTTGAGCAGACGACTTTCTGTAATTTCGGGTAGGAAGTTTCGATAAACAAAGACTTGTTTGCAATTAAACACAAGAGTGCATTGTTCTCGTCAATCAAATGGCTATCAAATTCGAAATTGGCAATTTCTACGAAACATTTGTAAGTGAATTCAAATTTTAGCCATTTAATTAGTTGAGAGTGAAGTTGACAATAATTTTTTTTAATTTTTGATTTTATTCGATCTTTGAAATTTGAATTGTCATCAGCTATTGTAAGTATAAATTTGTCCAGTACTTTTGAATTGAAAATGACATAAGACATATGACAAGTAACGGCCGATGGGTGAAGAATTTGTGGAATGTATATACGAGTGTGACACTTATATTTCCTAGAGTAAATTTTAGACCAGATTCATAAATTTTAAAATAATACCGAGAAGCTGGTGCATTGAATGTTAGTTCTACATTTAATAATTCAATTTAATTTGTTCCATCAAAAATTGTTGACAGGATGTATGGCTCTGGTTAATTATGCCATTAAAACTGTTATCTAAAAATTTATTAAATTAAATTTCAACGTGGAAAAAATCAGTATTTAATATCCTGAAATTCGAATCATTAATTACTAAATTTTACAAATGATTTTGTATTATTATTATCGTTAATTATTATCATCTAAAACTAGTTGATGCGCAATTATAACAATGCAAAATAATTTGTATGCAATTAATTTTTCTACGTCATTTTTTTTTCTCGTGTAAAATTAATTATTTAACATTTTTTTTAAGTTTGGAATATCGAACAATTTTTTACATGTTAAAAAATTAAATTTCTTTCTTTTGGATGCAAAATGAAACATTAAATGAAAAAAAAAAACGCAATTCACACGTTTTGAATGTGATAATCAATAATTATTTTTTCATGTGTTCTAAATTTGACTTTCTTTTCAAAAAAATCTCTCTACTGACTGATTTTCTTCAAATCCCACATTATAATGTATAACATGCATCACTCAGCGAGATTTCAAGCTGTCGGAATTGTGAAAATTTAACCGATGGTGATCTGTGAATACAAGTCTGCATTATTAGTTTCATCATTTGTAGTAATTAACACACTATCGCCAATCAAAAGCTTCGTAAACTATTTTTGTTTTAAATTAATTTTTACTATGTTATTACATTTTGAGAAGAAGAAATTTTCTTTACAAATATAGGTATATATTTTGATACAAACATCAACTTTGCCAACGAATTATCTTGAACGAAGTAAACTTACTCAGCATGTTTAGCCAAAGCTTCAAATTTTCTTACAATTGGTAGCTTTTTAAAATTAACTCTTTTCTTACAGACAAGTAGTTTAGACAAAATAAAAAGAAATTAAAAAAAAAAAACAAAATGAAACTGAGAGAAAAAGTTAAAAATATATTTTCTATGAATTAAAAACTGTGGTTGTTCCAGAGGCACAAAGATGCTTCAGAAACAGCAATCGTAAAAAAATCACCCACCTACAGTCAAAACGACAATACAACTGTTATTTATTTAATTTCAAACAACGTGGATTAATTTGGAACAAAATTGAAACGAACCATTCGTGCTTGACAAATTGCATTGCTAGTTAACAATGCACTTGCATTCTTAGACACAGCTCGACAAGAATTTTTTTTTTGTTTTTTTTTTTTTTTTTATGCGCGCACTTCTCAAGCCTTGACAAGTAATTTATGAATGGTCCTCGACAAGCGAGCACGTGCTTTTTTTGCTGCACCAACATGGCACATTGAAATCAAGCATAGCGCCGATCAGTCCATACGCGAATATAAATATCGGGTTCGAAACGAATTGAGATCGAGCCGCCAGAACAATACAGCAGCACGTATGCCAATTCGGAATGAGGCCAGAATGGCAGTGTCGAGCCCAAACGAGAGTTGGCCAGCGAGTCTGCTAGTGGTTTAAGGACTGTCAAAACCAAACGCACAAGCACGGCGCACGTCCCTTGACAGCGTCCGATCTCCTCGCATTTCTCACGCGCCGAGCTTTTTTTTTTGTTCGTCACACTACTACTACTAGTCTACATTGTTTCGCACAGTCCGATTAAATTGTTTGCCTTTCACTGCTTTTCATTTGAGGATTCGACAACCGATTGTTTAGCATCTTGTAAAAGTTTAGCTTAAGATTATGACGAAAAGGCAAACGGTCATTGTCAAACTAAGGAGAAGAAGTAAGAGCCAACCATGGGGAATAAGTATCGCCGGTGGCGCTGATTTGAACTCACCGATCGTCGTTACCCGCGTGAGTTTTTTTTTGTTTTGTTTTCTACAAACAAATTTGTTTTCAAGATGTGGAGAAAAAGTGCTCGTCCCGTTTAGTTAGTGTTCAACGGCAAAATTGTATCTGCGTTGATTGAAATGTGCAAAATAAAAGAGCATTGTAGATGGAAGTTTTATCTCGTGAGAATTACATAGAAAATGCGCAACTGCCAGCTCGTGAAAATTGATGCGACACAAAACAACAAATCAAATCTACAGCTGAACAGTTCCAACTTTGAAAGTATCTTTTAATAGAATTTCAATAGTTGTGTTAACTTGTAAATTTGCAAATTTGTTCTCTTTTTTTTTGCGAATAATGAAATGATTTTTAAAAATAATGAAACTATTGAAAAAATTGAGCGGCAATAAAACTTGAAAAATGACAATGATTTTTTTGAAAAATCAGATTATTGTTTGTGTAATCGTTTTTCATTTGGATGGTATGGTTTGTTAATAGACACTGTTTTGTTTTCAGTCAGAGAACGATGATCTCCAGAGGGGTGACGTGATCAAGAAAATAGACGAATACGATATGCGGGATATAAGGCATGTAGACGCCCAATACCTTCTCCAAAATTCTGACTCCATAAGACTTGTCGTCGAAAGGTCTGATCTGACAAGAAAAACAGCATTCAATCACTATCCAGAACCAACAGATATCAAATCAATCATTGGCAACAGGGCTGCGGTCCACAGTCTGTCAGAGAAGACATACACCTGTTTCATACATTAAAGTGTCATTTTCGCTAAGCTCTCATACACTAAACTGCTTTTATGTGCATTCCAGTTTTTATGCCACTTTATGTCATAACATTGTTTCACTTTTCATGCTAATTTAAGACATTGCAATTCGATCTGTTCATTTCATGCAAAACATTTAGTTCTCTTATAAAACAGATCGTTAGATTATAATAAGATATTTGACAAAGAAACATGCTTTGGAGGAAATTTCAATTCTATATCTGAAGGAAGTAACAAATTAAACATTTGAAATTTCTCTAGATTTGGAATCTATAGTAATCAGATTGGCAGATATTCAAATTTAAACATTTCTTAGTTGCCAAAGATAATTTATTATGCTTTATACTGATTTTCTGAACCTTTCATTTCTTAGTTTAATCATTGAATTAAATTCAGAACAAATAAATCGAAATAACTGAAGAATCAAAATTTGTTTTAAACAGTAAAATTGATCTAATTGATTTACATTAAAAATCAGATACAATCGAACTGCATTCGATCATATAATAAATCAATTTATCTGTATTCAAGTGGAATGACTGCGATTTTGACATTTGCAAATGGCAAACGTTCATACTGATGTGTGCACACTCATACTTAACTATCGATAATGCATTGAAAATTTAAAACGCAAGTCATGGTTCTGAAAGCTGTTTTTTTACATTCAAATTTTTGAAAACTGCGAAATTGATGTATTATTTTTTTGTATGTTTTCATGATACGCACTTTATATTTTAATTCAAAATTGCAACAAACTTTTTTTCTTGTATTTTCAGATCTGCTTTATTTTCTTTTTCTTTCTGACTTTTTGATGAAACTGATTTTTTCACAAATTCCAAAAATCAGTTAATTCATACTTTTTCAAGTTTTTAATAATAATGTAAATGCTCGCCACTTTATTAATTACTTCAACAAAAAAAAAAAAATATTGTTAATCAAAATATTTCTTCTAGTGAGAGTTTCATTTTCTATAATTTAAAAATATCTATAAGTTTTGTATAACAAAAAAACTAATAAAAGTTTGTCTTGAAATGCAGGCAAAAATCGGAAGCCAATCCTCATATTCTTCCAAAGAGTCCGATTCCACCGCCATCTCCACTTGATGTCGACGATAGATCATATTCTCCGAATCCCTATGAGCCACGCCATGAACATCTCGACGAAGTTCGCGAGGAAAGAGTCTTCTTATCACAGGTATCACACGATCGGTATCTGAAAACATTGTATCAATCATTATCCCATCCAACAAAAAACAACATGATCAAAATGATCAAATTCCAATCAAGAATTTTTATAACGTTAAAAATTTAATTTCAATTTCCTTCCCACTGTAATTTTTGATCAACATTTTATTTAATCTTGCCCACATGAGAAATGTTGTGACTTTTATCTAACATCACTGAAAAAACAATGTTTGATAGATTAGTTTACAAGGGATCATTGATGACCGTAGACAAATTAGTCTCGAAGACACAGAAAAAGTGCATCAATTAGTCGCTTGTTCAGAGAAGTGCAAGTGCACGAATCTGTGAGGGAAGTGTGAAGTCAAAAGTGTGGATATATTTTCGTTAGTCAGACAGATGTTGGAAAGTCCCACGACGGAGCGGGAGCTTGCCTATAAATATCGCTTTTACATCGCAACCACTGACTCGATCAAACACTCGCTTTTCAGCGTCAGCCGAAAATTCGCACCAAATGTTCTTCCGCTGACACATGATCGGATTTCAGTTTAATGCCATTAATCGTTATTTTTATATCTCACAAACATAATTTAAAAAAAAAAATAAAATATCCGGCAAAAGCAAAATAACAAAATGTCATTTGTGATTCTTTATTAGAAAGAGAAAGAATATCATAAAAGTTAATTGACGGTTGAAATCGTGACGCTATTTTGGCAGAGTTCATTTTGGAGGGATCCGCATTTAATTATGAGAAAAATATATTAAAACGTTTTGCGTAATCAAGTGGCCTTCAAAATTATTAGATAACGCATATAAAAACATTTCTGACTCATTAAACAAACAGACGACGAAACAATTTCGTGATGATGAAAATGATTGTTGTTACGTGTTTCAATATTTCGTTAAAAAAGAAAAAAATCAAAGCTGCACAGATGCATTGTTTTTGTTGGCAATTCTTGCAACCACTATTATGACCAGGCCAAATTGTTTTTGATTCTTCAATAAACTCTATTTACAAAACGCACAAATGTATAACAGCGCGACCAACCGTTTGCTTTTCAACGTCATCTTTAAATTAAATCTCTCAGTTTGATGATCAAAAATGCGATTAAACTTCGTCAACAAATTGGAATGAATTATTGTTGCATGAAAATGATTGTAACACAAAAGAATGTCCCGTTCATCTTGTCAGGTCTTTGACCCGTCGATGAACATTGCAAAAACAAATGTCGCGTCGCAGACTTATTCGTTCTCCTTTGAGTTCTGATTTAACAATGCACATTACTCAGTTTGTCTCATTTCGCAATGAAACAAATTCATGACAAAATTTTTGAATCCAAAACTTGATTGTACCAAAATATGCACATTTTTAAAAGCAAAAATAATTAATTTACATATCTGATTAATTAAGAATGTAACAAAATTGGAATACAAATTAAACCCATGAAATAAATAAAAGTTTGAATAATTAAATACTCACTTGAACTTTTCGTAGTTGGTTGGAACTTTTTCTTTTATTATCGCGGATTTTGAAGTGGACGGTACGTAACGCTCATCGAAAAGCACACGTAGGAGTAAAGACACACTCGGGTCCTGCTTTCGTTCGTTTGGCTGATGCTGCGGTCTTGGAAAACGGTAGAGTTAGTGCCACCCGCGCGATCAACCAGTGCGCTAGTAATCTTCAAACTCAAAACACAAAGTTAGTCGCTCAGGACAAAACAATCGACCACAAATACGAACGAATCGTTCCCGAGTACCGCGTTATTACCTACTTTTCGTATTGTAACTCCTGTCAGACAATGCCGTCTTACAAGCATCATTACACAGTTGAAAAACGACCCACGAGAGAAATAGAATCCGCAGTTTATTGGGTGAGAATGTAGCAACTTTTTTTTTTTTTTTCTTTAATTTAAAAAGCTCTAGAAATGCTTCAAAAGTATTTGATGATTTTACAATTTCAGGTAATTAAACAAAAAAAAATTAACCAATTGAAAAATGAAAGCAATAAAATGGATTAGTGCGAATCATCATTTGGATAAGTTTATAATTTTAAAAACGTTCAAATCGGTGAAAAGGTTGATGTCAAATTGAGAAAAAACAAACAAAATGTTATTCAATTTTTTCTTGAAGATTGAACGAAAAACTTCTAATTTTAATTTTTGTTTTTAAATTTGACTGTGACGTCATTTTGAGTTCTGACAAATCTGTTAATGTTAACGAAGGCTTATGGTGACGTTCTGCGAACGGTCTTTATAATTTTCAATGTACTATTTTAAACTCGAAATTCATACTTGAATGAATTTTTTCTCAACATTGGTAGAATTAAGTTAAAAAATTTTTCATCAAAATACCAGATGACTTGCAAAAATCAATCGATAGAATGTTCTTTGTGAATTAAAATTAATTAATAATATAATTATTTTGTTTGTACCTGAGAGACTAATGCGTTGCGATACTACCAGAAGTACAACATAATTATAAAATAATTCGAACGAAAGAACGTGCGAAAATGTGTGAATTTCTTAACATTTCATTGGTCACTTAATCTATTTTTGTTTTTGAAATCTGGGTTACTAAATCGTGCGATGCGCGTAACGACAGATGTTGTTCACTTTCAAATTTTTAATATCAAACAATCGTACATAATTCTTCAAAATTCTCTTCTGAGTATATCCTCCACCAGAAGATCAAAATTTTCAAACAATTTTTGACTAATCATATATAATCTTTCACAAGTTTGAATATCAAAAAAAAAAAAAAATCATCAAAATGTGCAAACACTTTTTTTAATTTTAACTCATTATTTTTCTAACAAAAAAGTGAAACATCTCAGTCAAAAGATGATTAATCATCAAATAACCATTTGTCTCTTTAAAACGTTTTAATTCATTTTGTCATTATTTCTTTTATTTTTCTTTTACAATTTTTCTAACAAAATAATTATTTTTATAATAAAAAAAAATGTAAATGAAAGTTAAATGAGTTATCAACATGTTGTTGGATTGCTGCAAAAATCGATTTGTCCGTCAATAAGAAAGTCGATAAACGTCAATTTAGCAATGGTGACTTTACTTTAAAGTTCGTGTTATTTTTGCCAGCTGAGACCTTCATCTATTTCGAGAGTCACTGTTTGTTACCCTCACGTTTAATGTACCTGACCCATTTATAATGGCGTTCCTATGACTGATTATGATTTTAATTTAAAGAATCGAAACAACACCTCGCAATTCTTCTCACGGAGGGGGTACGCTATCTATTTAAACGCGAGCCAATGATTTATGTTTGCTTGTGAAATATGCTACAACTGTCCGGCCTGCTCTCAATTTCATTTTTACATCGTTATTAATTTTGTGTTAAATAAACAGCGAGGTGCTCGTACGCAGGTCCAAAAAAAAAAGTTTCAACATTTTTGTTGAAACGCACAACTTGGTGTGCAAAATCACCATCACTCAAAAACACAACTCCCAACTGAAATAAAAAAACGACAGTTATTATTAAAACATTTTGTTCAAATCATAAACCGGATTGTTTATTTTATTTGTTTTATTTTCGGTCCAGGAAAACGTAAGAATTTATTTTTAATGCAAATTCCATCCGGTGTACTAAAATTAAATCATCGACCTTGCCCTTCAAGTTAGAATTCTGCATAGCTTTCACGCTTAGAGACGTACGAGTTATAATAATTACCGAAACTCCGCGCAAAATCACAAGTGTAAATGAAACAATCTGACAAATTAATTAAGGAACATAATTATTCATCTTGATACTTTTTTTCTTGTGCTTATAACTTGGTAATTTCCTGGTTATAAAATGTATCACCACAGAGCTAATTGGAGACTATTCTGAAAGCAATAATTCAAATCACTTAACTATAAATCATCTGTTCACAAAGTAATTTTTGTACTTTATTTTCTGCCTTTTTTTGAAATTTATTTCAATTAAATTAATTCATCCTTGGCCGAACCTCAGAGGTGTCAACTTTCTGGTACTTTTTTTTTTTGTATATTTAACTTATGGAACATCAAAATTTAATTTCAAAATGGTTCAAACTTCAATAAATTTATCTCAGTTCTAATATTTTTCTTTCTGTTTTTCAAAACATGTGAAAATAAAGATTTCTTCTTTTTTTTTTCGTAAGATATGTAGAAATGAAAAGCGCGCAAGGTCCAAAATTTAATTGAGCTTCAGAATCGTCACAAATTTCTACAGGTCAGTGTTATGCGCAATTTCGTAAAATTGTGACGTAAGAAATCCAAATTGTTTGCCAAAAGTTTGCTTACTGGTATAACTCATGTTTTATTCAATTTTCACGTTGTACCTGTGGTGTCGCAGCAGCCAAGAAAAACGCGAAATAACGAACGCTGCTCGCGGATTTATACAATACAACTCTACTTCCGTTACCAAAAATAATCACGATGGTTCACAACAAGAATTTTTATCAGCATACGAAAAATGATATACTGCCCTGTCGCGCATGATTCATCCCACCGATGATCTCTTTGATTTATCTCCCGTCCAGTGACAAAATTTCGAAACGACAAAATTTTCATAACGATAAACAGTATTCACAAAGTCCAACGTTTAAATTAAAAATCCACATCCCAGTAAGCTAAAAATATGAAATTTTATATCAACAAAGAATGTGTCTCACGACAAAATAATGTCAGACCTCGATTGGATTACAGCCAAAAAGAAAAATAATCCTCAGCGGTTTTTTCAGCTATACAAAATTTCGTCAAATGATTGTATATTCACAACGTCATGATAAATGCAATTTATCATTTATTTTTAATTTCTCTCTTCGGTTAAATAAAATGAATGAGAAATTGCATCGATCGTGCAGGCAATTATTTTTGGATGCTGCACTTGAAAATGATCGAATATTGGCCGATGCGACCGATTCATTATTGCATTATTAAATGTCACTCACCTTGTGCTTAAAAAGCTTATGCAAATTAAGCCCGTGACGTCAATTAATTCAACGATCCCGAAATTCGTTACCAAAATACATTCTGTGAGCTCAAATTAACTATTTTTCAAAATGTCAATTCAGAGTTAATAACATTTTTGCAAATTTCAGATTCAAAATATGATCTTATCTCAATCTGATAAATTATATGCAAAAATGTTTAAACAAAACAATGGTTGTGGCAAAATTGTGTTGAATGTTGATTTTTTTTTCAGCCATACCGGACAACTCCTCTAGTCTTGCCAGGTGCAAAAATCAAGAAGGATGCTCCCCTGGGCGAATGCTACCTGCGTCACCACCCTAACCCTTTGATAAGAGCAGCCCCCCATCACTACGATGCGCCACACCCCGAGGTGGCAATGAAACAAAAAGTACGTAAATTCAAATATCACATAACGCCGGTCGTGAAGGAACTGATCAAAACGAGTACAACTATACAAACCGCCTTCAATGGCAAAATTACTCAATGGAAGATTGAAATAGTCGAGTAATTGACCAGCACCGAGTTAGTTAGTTAAACAATTGCATAGATTATCCATCAACATATTATATGTAACTGTGTGAAATTATTTATTTATTGTAATAATTATCGTAATAACTGTTAGTCTTTTTTCAAAAAGTTTTTAATTTGAATTTTCATTTTTCAACAAAACGGGGGATCAAATTGTAGGGTTTTTGAATGAAACTGTATTGTTTTTGGATTCGATTGCAAATTTGGTGCATACAATTTTGTAACGTGAAATTCAAATTAAAGATTCGTTGAAAAAAGTATGGTCTACTCGTGCATAATCAGACAGATTCACTGTCGAGTTTACTAATGATACCACTCTACGTCTAACTGTGCAAAAGAATTATAATTATAGAAAATTGTATTCGGTGAAAAAATTTTTTGTGTTGACAAAAAAACAAAAAAAATTATGATCATATTTGATAAAATTTTATTGAAACGTTCGAGCAGGTGGCGGAATCGGTTCTGCAACGTGTGTTGGGACCAGAAGATATGCCAAAGGTCTGATATATTTTTGAGAATTGCGCTTGTTGCATAAAGTCATTTGATACGCTCATTTCAACGCCTTGTCTTACATTTCAAAATTAATCGAGCTTTTGACATTTATAATCATTCCAAAAAAAATTTCTCTTCATTTAATTTTTTCTTTTCACAATTGCCAGTTTTTTATTTCTTTCTTTCTTTTTTTTTTTTTTTTGTTAAATTATTTTATTATTAATTTTTTGCCAAAAATAATAAAGTTACTCTTTTTGCATGACACAATATTCTTAATATCAAAATTCACTTGAAACTGGCAATTATACAAAATTTAAAATGAAAAATATCAATTTGACTTCTCATTTCAGAAGATTCATGCGTTGTACAACGATTTCAGAGTCATTAGACAAAATGCATTTTTGTTAAGCATTTTACAGATCTCAGGATCAATCGTATTTCTGCGTCTTCATTCTTTCTACCAATAGCAAAAAAAAAATGACAAAAAAATTTGAGGATTCAAAGATAATCATTGATTATTAAGATTTTCAAACAATATTCAAAACAAATTTGGATCTAAACTTTTGACAGTATAAAAATTGGTGTATCCTCAAATTTTTCTCTCGCAAAAAAGCTTCGTTTCTTTCATCATCATCTGTGATCAAAACCGATTTCGATCGAGCCATCACTATTATGCGCGTAATTAATCAAAATCATTGAAAAAAAAAAACGTAAAACTTAAAAACATCTGTGTGGAGTGAAAAGTTCATTTTTTCAAGAATAAAAAAGGATTGATGTGTCATCTTAAAACATCTCTGATAAAAGTATTATAAATGGAAATATGTCAATGAATAATAAATATAATAAACTGCTGTGTGTTAATTGTCATTTTTGAATACTAAATAAATTCACCATAGATTCATCTCTCTCTCAAATTTCGCTGAATTAACTATCAGGCTACAAAAACCTATTTATAAAAAAAAAATAGAATTCTTTTATTTTAGAAACCATACTATTCCAGTAGTATTTTGATGAAAAAAAAAATTAATTTGGTGGCCCAAGTTAACTTTTGCTTAGATCCTTTTAAAATTTAATGGATTTCCTCAAATCGTTTTTAATCCTCCAAATCTAAGTGTCATGAATTATTGATTATGAATGCAAAAATGTTGCAAATCATCGATTTTGTTCAACAGGTTGTAACTAAGCAATTCAATACTCCCATCGGGCTCTACTCAGATCAAAATATTGCGGACACTATTAAATGTCAGGCCTCAGCCATTCCGTAAGTAGTCAATCTTTGTCAGACCGTCTTTTTAATCGAACCGTGTCATTAGAGGACCGTTCAATGGCTTTTTTAACATGCTTTCGATATCAAATCTTTCATCAAGCTTGTTGATGTTGAATCAATTATTTAATTTAACTAAAAAAAAAAACGAACATCAAATTTAGTTTAACTTTTTTGTTCGCTCTCAACGGGCTTTTTAGTAATGCTTCATTTACATTGTTCATTGCTTTCTATAACTTCAATCTAACACGTAAAATGTTCTCAAATCACGAGAAAAAAAAAAAAAAAAAACGCACACCCCTTTTCTGAAAGTGAATTTGAATTCAAATGGAAAACATTTTACTTTGTTTATAGGTTTTTCACACAGAAGACACATGTTTTTCTTTATTTTGCAGAAACTTCATTCATCGACACTATTACAATAGTTATATTGATTTAAGGTTTTAAGAATGGGTATAAAAAGGGAAAATGAAATAATAAGTCAATCGAGCGCATCAAATCTGATGCGTCTGGCAGTAACCATTCACATGAAATGTATTTTTTTATTTTTCCAGCATTTTTATAGACTTTTCCTTCCTGAAACAGAAACAGCAAATTCAAGAGCAGGCAAGATTGTTGAAAGAGCAGGCCCAGTCGGCTAACCCCAAGAACGTGTGGCCGCAATTCAATAGACCAAATTAAATTTCATTCTTAAAAAAAAAAACGTACTCTTTTCGCCAATATTGTTTCCACATTATTCTCATTCAACTCATTATCTCGAAGATTTCTGCAAAAATTCAAAAAAAAAAAAAAATGCATACAACAATTTAAACTTAAGAGACTATCAAATAATTCGACAATAATATTAGATAAGAAATATCCAAAATTGACCAATTTTTATTTTGAAAAGAATATGACATGTTAGGTATGCTTAATTCATGAAACAAAATATCATTGTAAAAAAAAGTCACGCGCGATCAGGGTGCATGTGGTCATCTAGTAGAAAATGCATAAATATAAAAATGAAGTAGAAGTGAAAACTTTTTAGATTGTCACTAACAATGTCAAGTAATATTTTGTTATGAATTGTATCTATTTCGCTCTTCTTCACGCTTCATATTAAATATTCTTCGTACGATTTGCATGAAAAAATAAGCCACGCAATTAAAAATAGAAATAATGAAACATTCAAAATTCAATTAAACAGAAACTGAATTTATTGAGTTTCAATGATTTAGTTCAAAGTGGCGAGTTTTTTTTTTTTGGAAATCGTCGATAGTAGAAAAGCGCTATCTTTATCGTCCATCTATCGCCGACTTTTGCACGTTTACAAGCAGGAAAAAAAAAATAAAATAAAAGACTGTTGCACGAGTGTAAGCAAACACGAGACAGTTAGCTTCGTCGCGATTATAATTTGGCAATGATTTTGACTGCTGATAACGAACTCGCGAGATCGACAAGGATTAAGAATTGGTGTGCAAACATGTATGTAGCGTGAAGAGACCAGTCAAGTACGACCCGAGCAAAAGCGAAGCATACAAGGCCCTTCAGGAGGAGCAGTACGATGAATACTCCTCTTACCAGGAAGTCACTCAGCCATCGCGCACTGGGGTTTTCTCACCACAACAAGCAAGACAATCTAGGGTAATTATTCTCAAGAAATTTTCCTCCAAACGAGCTATTGAGATAATTTTAACACCTTTGGATAAATGAGACAATCAACTAATTGTAAAATTTTGATTCCAATTTCGATATTGTCACATTAAACCAACTTGTCACAATTATCGCAAATTGTTTAATGCGAGGAGAAAAAAAAATGTGCATCATTGTCAAACGTATATCCTGATTTAAAATTGAATCATTTGTTTTAAAATTTGCAGCCTCCGCCGATTTCTCAAAGAAACCCATCTTCCTACGTAAGTGCAAATTGTTTATTCAAATTTGTTCAAATTCGTATGAATTCCTACATATTGAAAAATCATTGATTTTGATTTATTATTACGTTTTGCATCATTCACGTTTGCAAATGCATGAATAATGATAATGAAAATTGAATTGAAAAGAGAGATATGAAAGAAAACAAAGATTACATTGGGTGCGAGTTATTATTCTGCATTTCGCATGTGTGTAAAGGTATTGAATTGGTTGTGATTATGGTTTTCATACTTTGATCAATTTTAATGTTTTAATCGCACTTGGTACGGATTTTTAATGTGAATTTGATTTGTTGATCAAGGGTGCCATGAATAGACGTCCCTTCCCTCTTCCTTTCTATAAGGATCGCGTCAACGTCTTTTAAGTATTATTATTTTCAGTGTGTTAGTAACATTTGACTCAAAAATTGTACAATTTAATCAGTTCATGTTTCATTTATCAAGAGTAATATTTTGTCATTTCAAACTATATCTGTCTCTTGAAAATAATTATGAATCATTGTTATTCATTAATTATCATGTTCGCTTCACATTTTCACCGTCACTACTAAGAAAATACAAATTTTGATTGTAGAAATCGAAATTGTAGTTCTTTGACTTCGGTACAAATAGTTATTGATTTTTGTCCACCATCTCAGCTTCATCAGGTTATTTAATTTAATCGATCATTTCGTCTATAACATGAAATTAACATTTTGCTACACAAAACAAAACATAATTTTATTGTATGCAAAACTAATAAAAAATCAACCACGACATAGGAAAGATTATTAATCGTATTTGATACTTCTGCAAAAGCTTCTGACAAATTTACAAACAAACAAAAAATGTACTTGGAATTGTTCCAATTTTTTTGTTTAAATTTTCAGTGTACTTTGTAAATGAAATTCGCTCCAATTTTTGTTTCTTGCCTTTGAGCTAAAATATGTCCCATCAATCGAATAAATTGATACATCTCGGACATTTGTTACAGATAAACGTCACGGACAGCGATGGCGAAAGAATTCATCAGAGCAATAGTTTTAAAAGGATTATGTTCAGTGTTTTAGGGCAGACTGACTACTAAAGCTTCTTTTGTGAGCTGATCTTTTAACCTCATACTTGTATTGTATTAAACAAAAATTCAAATGATATTTATTTTGTTGTACGAAAAAACGAATGAAATAAAAATACAAACTCGAAACCAACAATCCTCTTCGAATGATCAACTTAACAGAATTTCGAAAGATACCAAATCTTATAATTCAATTTTTCTTTTCTTTTTTTTTTTATATACCAAAATAAAAATGAGTGCAAAAATTTTTCACAGCTTCCAATCACTTATATTTTTTTACTTACCATTAGTTTTGAATTATAAATCATGTTGATAATATAAAAGTGAAAGAAGAAACTTGTTGTGATCGCTTTGTGTGATATACGATCGATTATATATATATAACTTTAAAAATAGTCTAAGTTGTGGCACGACACTGTAAATCAAATTAAAATAAAGTTTGATAAGCAAAGCTGTCATTATTTTTAATAATAAAAAAAACCCCTAATCGTAAATTGTACTCAGAAGACAAACTCGAATTATAGAATAAAATAGTTTATTGTAATCCACAGAAAAACAAGACATTTTCAAATGCCTCTCGACTCACTGTCCCGTCAGTCAGTTAACAATAAACCGGATTCGTATCGCACAAATCCTTATCCGCACACAATTAGAACGTCGCTGAGAGTTCGGCAATGTCAACGCAATTTCCCTCCGTCAATTAGTAATTAACGTACCATTGGTGCTGCGTTAATTTTAGTAAGCTGTTCCTCGTTTTAAGTACACAAAGTTGCTCGAACAGTTTCAAGAGCTCGACTTATCACTGCAGTAGTTTTACTTATACTAGGTAATATGCCCCGGTGGAAGTTTATAGTGTTATCGTTATCAATATTACTATATTTCTGTTTGCTTTTCTCATGCTAACACTCTTTTTTTTTTATCTTCCTCTATTATTTTCATTGAGTACGCCCTATTGTGGTGCTAGGTTGGTTATGTGATATACGAGAATTCGACTTATTACAACTTTTCTACGCAGTATTACATGGTTCCTAGCGCAGCGTTATTAGCAGATCTAGATAGTAGAAAGATGAAGTACATAATTCGTCGAATTTCGTTAACATGGGTTAGGATCTAACGCTAAAACCATGAGACGTCGTGCATTTTATTGTAGCACACAAAAGAGGGTCACGAAACGTCAGCAAGTTTTTATTTCGTCGTGATTCATTTTTGCTATACGTGTTTGAAACTGATATTCGCGTATTGCCTATGGGAAAGAGTAAGCAGGTTTATGGCACGAAGAGTTAAACATTCAAAAATCGTTCACAACTTGTGGGTTCAAACAAGAATCTCTACTGACGATTCTGAAAGATTATTACATCGTGAATCGGATATCGGTCTCTTTAGACAGAGCATATGCAAAATGGATATTCGAAACTGAACAATGCGTTAATTTGCGACGTGATCAACATCAAATTCAATTACAGTTAGGATTTTGAGACTCACCAAAAACCAATGGGTTTTCATTTATGGGACGAAAGTTTTACAAAAAACATCATATGACTCGCGATCTCAGATCTAACAGTGACTTTCCTCGCCTGTTTCTTCTTTGAAATATACAATCGATCTTTAATTATACTCTACAATAAATATTTATAAAATTCTCTTTTGTCAACAATACAATTTCTACCGCGCGTTTCGCATAATATATAAAAATATTATAAAAAAATAGGCATCGTAAGTGAAAAATCAAACTTTTTCGTACCAATTCGACAATCATATAATTTACACATCAAATCGCAATTCAAAAACTTACACACTCAAACAAAACATTCGATTATTTTTCTTTCAATTTTTTTTTTCGTTTCAAATACGCCGATATATTATCATTTATATATTTTATATATTAGTCAAAAATTAGTTTACATTTTCACGCGCTCAGTGTCACTGCCTTTTGCTTGCATTCTCTGATTCGATTCACACTATTACTTTGCAATTATTAAACAAAATCATTGCTAGTTAGGAAGCTCTTATCAAATTAATGTGACAATTGAGAAAGCACTTATAAAAACGGGTTTTCTGGCCAAACAATTGTAAACATACAGTAGCAGTTAAGTTAATATAAAACTATTGTTCGTCCTGCAACAGTCTGAAGCAGGATCACATTTTGATTTATCAAACTTAAATTTGCTTCAATAAAACAACCAATCCCAGGTTTTTTCACTTTTTAGACACAAGATTATTTTCCTTTTAAGTACAAAATGTAATACCAGTGTTATTTCTTTCGAATTGCATTTGATTCTTCATCCTGGAATTGATTTTTTTATACGCTTCTAAATTATCAGAAGATTAAAACGTAGACAAAATTCTACATATCTTGTGGAATGCGTAGATATCAAAAGCAGGTAATAAAAAATGATCAAGACTAAGATTGATCTATGGCATAACAAAGAAATAACGGAAAATGCCTCGCTCGTTCCGGTGTGCTTGCTTAGTTTTCTTGCAGTTATCACTTCATTTGTTGACAGTTTAATGTAACAATAATATTCAACATCACAGTATGATAGCGCCTTTCATTCTCAAGTCGTTGAAATTCTCTCGAACCATTCAAATGCATTCCCGTTAACAATTTTTTAATCCTCTACAACAACCCTTGGAAAACGAGACCCACAGACCGCGGATTAATTTCATCAAACAGAGGTTTTCTTTTTACGTATTTACAATTGCATTGGCCAATTAATAACCAATCGTGGTCGTGCGCAAACTCTTTCATGATCAAAAAAAAATTGTTCAAATGTTCAAGTTTCGCTTAAATTGTTCGGTATATGAAACTGAGTAAATTAACGCTCACAATACCAGGAGAACGCGCTACCACTAAGACTAAAATAAATAATTATAAAAATAAGCGAGCATTTGTAGTCATAAAAACTCTACGAGTGGCGTGTATAAAAAACCAAACTTACAATTAATTTGCACCACTTGCGGGGTGGAATGTTTACAGTTCACTAACTAGATCATGAAAGCGTCATCTAATAGATTCAACTATTAATATATAGAAATATTCAAAGGGGTGAAAAAAAAATCAGGCGATAAAATTCATGAATTGTGCAAAAAGTAGACCGAGGCCAAAAGCTTCGCTGCAATAAATAAGCGCAGTGCAACAGTAGACGTAAAATATCATACATTTGAAAATGAACACGAATAAATATCGAAAGAAAGACACGAATTCGCAAAACTTAAATACAATGATTATTTATCTCGTTTTTTTCGTTTTTTTTGTACTCTTCTGCTAAGTTCCTTTTACTTTTTGTTCTTTGCTATTCATCGAATTTTTCGTCTCCGTTTTTCATGTCCGCAGATCATGAGCACCAGGAGATGATACAACTCCGCCGCTGAACAAAACTTGAACTTTACATAAGCGTGGACGCAATTTCGCAAGACATTTTTTTTTTGTACAGATCTCACATTAACATTAGTCAATCAAATTTGTTTCGAATAAATCGTTAGGACTAGAATTTGTAGTGTTCGCTTGTTGATCGAAATACAATGAGTTTGAAACTTTTGTTGCGTGCAGTGCCGCAATTTTAATAAATAGTACACAAGTTAATAAATAATACATTCGCTTTTTCAGTGATTAACAAATTTCAGGATGGCAAAGGTTAAGTTACGAGGGTTGCTCGATAAAGAACGTACAATGTGTATCATGAAACTATAGTTCACTTAAATCACTAGGTTTTAAAATTATTTGTACCGCAAAAATATATTTCATTGCGAAATTGTAGAATAATGTTAATAAAAGAGTTACAAATTATTAACAACGAGGCCTTAAATTATCATCCTTTAATGCCCATTCATAATGAATATCCATCACAAGTTTTACTGTTTCATAATTCTATCCAATCGACTCGGTGTAAGTTTCTCATCTTCATTCGCATGAAAACAATCAACATATGATTGTATGATGAAACAACAGGTAAAAAATTAAATTCAAAATTATTTAGAACGTCATAAAATTTCAAAGTACATTCAAAAAGAACATTTACGTCACTTAACAATCGTATAACGTTTTTAACTATCATTGATTACACACATTGTACGTTTTGATCAACACACCTCTGGAGAGGTACTAGATGGCTCAATTTTATTATAAAAAAATATTCCATCTAAAGTGCGCAGGTTATACGATAAATTGAACAGTCGCATTAAAAGCAGCAGTGCTTCATCGGAATAGAAAAATTCGTAATTATAAAGACAGACCGCACTTTAAAACTATGATCAAGTCCCCATGACGTTCGACCGATTGTGTCATCAAATTCGTGACTTCACGTTTAATAAAATTAGCAGAATCAGATGAATCCAAATGTTATCGTCAAAATAAATTTTGCATTAAAAGAAGTTATTAAAAAATTAAAAATTTGCCTGCAAGTTAATTTCAATAAAAACTATTGACGATTAAAATTCAAGTTAAAGCCAAAAATCTTTCAAATCCATGTGCTTCTGCAAACTCCATCAAATTACTTGGCAACTTCGTATGAATGGCCTTTAGAAGGTCACCAAAAAAACATTTTTAATCGCGTCTTGTCCTCTTGGGTCGCTGGTGCTGAACATTGAGATCGTCGTTACCGCGGGACTTCTTACCTATTTGTACCTGGCTTTGTGCGGTGAGTTGCAACGAGATGGCATGGGTGTTGAGTTTCTCTGCCAAAAGCAGATCCTTCAACCCCTTCATTTTCTGACTATAAAGTGTAATCCTCGCATTTTCATTCTCGGACTCGGGCTCGACGATTTCAGGAGTGAGAGTTTCGCGCGAGGTAGATGGCGTGAGTGGCAAGGGGCACACCTCGGGAGGCGCCACGAACGGCTCGCCACCTCCTTGGATGAGATAATCTCGATTAAGTATTTTCTCACCGCAAGCGGCTGTGAGAGCCTGGATGCTCGGGTGCGTGGGAGCAGGCGTCGCTGGAACTTTCGACTCTAAACTTTTGATGAAATCCCTCGCGGCACTGCTGCGCTCTTTTGTTTTACAATAATTGTTATTGTTGTTGTTGTTGTTATTATTGTTGAGACTTTCGTCAGGACTTGTTTCGCGCGGACTCTTGTCTTCGTCCGATCGGTCCTCGACGTCCTGATGGCACTCGATGATGACTCGCGCGCGAATTGAGGCATCGAATTTCGAGATCGTGTTAACCAGAGGACGCGCCCAACCGATGTGTAAGACCGGCGTGTTCGCGCCCTCCTCCCACTGACAAATACCGTCGTAGAAACGCAAAAGGTACGCAAAGCAGCGCGGCTGGCGCAAAAGACACTCGTCAGCGCGTACGGTGTGTGGGATCAACTCGTTTGCAATCTCCAAGAGCTCTTTGTAGATCTCTCCGTCATCGCGAGAATAATCATACCTGCAAAAAGAAAACATTAACATATCAATGAAAAAATTGTTGTGAATTAAAAACAATCTCTATCAATCATTCTGTTGCATTCTTACTTTCTCAAAACATCTGCAGCATCAGCCCAACTTGAGAGTGCATTCGAATGCAATCCATGACGATACAAGTAGCCTCCTTGGTACGTGTAAGGGTACACATGTGCGTTCCCGTAATACTTTCTGGCTGATTTTATAGCTTCCTGAAAAAAGAAACGACATTTTCCCATTCAATCATTTTTGTCTCTCTTTAATATAATAAATAATTTCTTATGAGTAATAACAATCGTTTTATTACTTGAAACAGTTCGATCGCAGGTGGCCTTCCAGGAGTTGGAGCAGCTTCTTCCAAGTCACCTAAATTTCCCAAAGCCATAGGATATTTCGCAAGATGACCCAAATCGTACAGAAGCCAGAGCAATTCTTGTTGCAGCAGAGCCACTTCCGCAGCATCCGCTGTGGCACTCAGACTCGGGTTTATCGCTGAGACTATCGTTGCCACTTCCATAGCACGATTACATATCACTGCCTGACCATTTACATATAACCATGATCGAGATGCGACTCCAGGCTCCACTGGCTGGCCTCGTTTGTCCTCATTTCCTTTACCTAAAATAAATAGTGACAAAAAATGATTACACAACATCCAAATTATCGAAATTGTTTAACGACGCGAAATTTATTTTAATCAATTTTTTAACAGTAAAAGTATAAAAAATGTGGTTCAGAGAAGTATAAAAACAATAATTTGAATTTGTTTTCATTGAAGGAGACAAAGAATCACTATTTGGTCCGTATATAACTTCGAATTGATTTTTCTTTCATTATAACATTTGTCCCCTCTTCATTTCTTTGTTCTTTGTTTGATGGTTCAGTTTCGAGGAAGCATTTTTCTATTCATTCCTCAATATTTACCAAAACAGAAGCTGAAAAATTCATTCTTCCTGTTTTTGGAGTTTGTCCTCGCATTTGAGTGAAAGTAGGTTGACGTAAAAATTAGGCTGATAGAACATAAATATCAAAACAATTTTTCAACGCACACCATGTGAAAGTATAAAACGAACACAGTTACATTTTTTGATCCATAAATACTCTTTTAACAAATCTCACATATCTTTTACAAATTTTGAGTAAGAGATATTTATCTTCAATGTCACATTTTTTTTTCTTTTCTTTTTTTTTCTCATGTAAGATATTTCAAAACAAATTTTTTTGATTACATTCCTAATAAAATCTCAGCGCAAACAAAGAGATTGGTTACACACAAACCCATTGACTATACAAATGAAAATCCGAGTTGCCTGAATGGGTCTGCTTAGTTAAACAGATATATTCATTAGATAATAACCTTGCTAATAACAGTATCTACAAGTTCTTTGTCAACAGACCTACTTAGAATTTATGACAGCGTTTAGCTGCAAACGAGTCAAACATCTTTAACACACAAACTCTTCTTTGTAAACTGATCTCGAAACAAGTTTATCACAATGTTTGCCACAAACATCGACAAACATTCATTCATCTTTTTGCAAAAAAAAAAATTCCCTCCCAAATCAACAATTTAATTTGTTTAATACAATCTCTGTTTAAACGAGTCCAACTATGTTGTACCCAAGCAACGATCACAATCTCCAAAAAAAAGAGCAAAAATAAGTGAAAGCCAGATTACCATGCCAGGTGACCTCGGCGGTCTCGGTGCCGTGCTCGCCGTAGACAACCCAGGCATGGTCCTCGGACATGGCCAAGTGCACGTCCTTGAATCCGAGCACCTGGCATCCCGCGACCACGGCGAACGCGACTCCAAAGCAGTCGAGCTTGTTAGCTGTCAGATAACTATACAAGCTCTGGAGATGCGCCCTGTCCTTGTAGTAGCTCCTTGTGAGCGAATTCCAGATCACATCGGACACTTTTTTGACGAGCTCCCTCGTAGCGTACTTGCCGGTGTACACAGTGAGATCGACTGCACCCTTGATAAGCGTGTGAAATTTGTAATAGAGCGACTCGGCGACGTCGAACTCGAGGGCCGGCAGCTTGGGCTCGTCGTAAACGATTTCCTGGCTGTTGAGCGTGCGGTTGCACGTGAGCGAATTCTCGACGGCACCGACGAGGATCGAGAGGAGCGCGAGATCCGGCTCGGCGTTGTTCTCCAGCTGGTTCTGGAAGATGCGCACGATCGAGGAGATGCTCTGAATGGGAAAAAGCGCGCGCTCGAGCTCGCCCAGGCCAGCCATCGCGCGCTTGCTCACGCCCCGGCTCTCATCCTTCGGGCCGGCTTTCACGGAGACCTTCATGAGTGCGCGACGTCAGCACCAGGCCCACAGCGCGCCGCCATTTACATCTGCGACAACCGAGAGTTGTCCTTCTCTCGCGCGCGCCCCACCGTCTTTGTCCCGCGCTTTGTCGTGAGCTGCACAGTCAGGCGCAGTGCTCCCCGACGAAAGACGCAGCTTGGACTGGCCGGAAGGGTCGAGAACCACGCCAGGTGATGATCCCAAATGTTCCAACGCGCCGAGAGAGGGCACGCGAAGGGCGCCAACCTTCGATTTCAACTTCCCGGCATCATTAATTATGCATTAGGATCCGCCGAGTTGAATGCGTTGAAAATAATATCGATTTTAGATTCCCATGAAGAGTGTTTTTGAAAGTAGATTTATCTGACACAAACTTGGAATCGACCGAGTTTACGGCAAGATCTGTAACAAAAGAATTAATTACTTCAGTTGGAAGTTGTTTAAAAAAGAATGTTAAAATTATAATTTTGATTGCTTGAAATAGAGCTTTTGATGGATGTTGCTCATTTTTGTAAAAGTAATTGCAAAATTAAGATTAATCGTTCAATAAATTAATTAGAATGTTATTTTGTTATTCCATTTTATGATATTGATCAACAAAACAAATGTGTTATGTAATAAGGACGAGAATAAAATGGGCTCCGAAGTGAAAAATGTAGTTTATTAATTTTCCTCTTAGTAAAGCAGTTTATTTTTAGAAGCACGATGATTCACGGGGAGGAATCATGAGCATTTCTTTCATCAAAACTAATGAGAAGTGCAATAAAAATATGTATGACATTGTGATTGAAGTATTTCTTTTTTTTTTTATGTTCAATACAACTCGACAAATCAACAGAGTCATAAAATGAGTTGCAGAAGCTTATGGAAGTTGCAATTAAAATATGTCAAAGTTAACACTCTTCACTTCAAATATGAAATGTCATGGAAATCATAGTTTTTTATTGAACAAATCATTTCAGGAAGTTAATCAGTGAACTATTAAAAAAATATTATCAACTAGCTGTCAACAACTTTTTATTTAAACAAAAAATTTTTATCAAGGTGAAAATTGGAGCAAAAGAGTGTTATGAAATAATAAGCAATGTTTCTATGAAAAAGCAATAACAAAGCATAACAAAGAAAAACACTATTAAAAACTTACTCAATTACAACCTTATCGTCACAACAGTTTGTTAACGACTGAGAAACGTACAAAACCCGGCACACCGGTGTCTCTCGTGTTGTTCTCGCAGGTTCGTTGTTGTTTTTTTTTTCTTTTTTTTGAAACTGCGCAGCAGTCCACTTTACAAGCCACTCAAACCGGCGCGA
Organism: Trissolcus brochymenae; assembly: GCA_030523145.1. Taxonomy (NCBI): domain Eukaryota; kingdom Metazoa; phylum Arthropoda; class Insecta; order Hymenoptera; family Scelionidae; genus Trissolcus; species Trissolcus brochymenae. The sequence continues at coordinate 93,897 of JAQQRF010000209.1, read as the reverse complement.
CACTTCTGTTACGCCGTTCTTCTAAATCACTACAGCTCAGAAGTGCTCTCAAATTCATTTGACTCATATCTCACTCCGTTCGTTACGTAATAACAACAATAGTCGACGTGATTGTCGACTTTGTTGCGAATTCAAATCATCGGCGACGCGGTCGCAACTGCGCACCGAACAAAAACAAAACTGTCACCTTCGTTTGGTCAACTCACAACTGTCGCAGTGCCTTTGAAAGTGTCCAGGTCACGTCCTCTGCGTTGTCGTTGCAAATTTTGTTTACAAACGTTGCAAATCGCAAAATTTTTCGCGAATAAAATCTTGACGTTTCGGTGCTTTGGCGTGCAGCAGCGCCGGCTACCAACAGGCTTCAAACGGATTCGCCAGTTGTCCGTCAGATGGCGCGTCCTGTGCTTTGTTGATGAGAGAAAAAAAAAAGCGAAAAGATTCGTGTTGGTTTGTTTTTGGAACAAATCGTGCCGCGAAGGCTTGTTTTTTGTTGCAGAATTACAGTGAATTTAAAAGTGATCGTCCATGTGGATTGATGTCAATTTTCAGGGTGAGTATTGTTCAAATAATGACAAAAAACAATCAATACTCTTTGTCACTTTTGTTTATTTTTGTGATGTATTTTGGGAAGTGGTAAGAGAGGTTAGAATTTTATTTGTCATGCACTTCTCCCGTCAACGCAAAATATAGAACGTTACATAATTTTGTCGAATGATTTTTATTCTTGGTTTGTTTACATCTGAATTACAGGATGGCGAAAAAATTGATAAAATATTAAAGTCGTTCGTATTCAAATGTTTTTCAAACTGGACTTTCTGCATGTTTCAGAAGGAGTGGTTGCAAATCTGGAAGAAAGTTGAAGAAAATGAAGGTTACCATAAAAAGTGAGTTTGACAAGTGACGTTTGAAAATGGTTCGTTTGATTCAGCCCACTTTATGAACGTCGTTAACATCACATTTTATTTCATTCTCATATCATATAATATATCTTTACATAATGCGTGTTCTATCACAAGATTATTATAGTGAAAGAGACAGAGCGTTACATAATCGAATCATTTTTTTTGTGTTCGGATGGAAAAATAATTATTTGGCACTGACAATTCGAAAACATAACGAGTGCATGACAATGCCCTGCTAATACAATATACAAAATAATGATATGCAACGTGCTATGTTAATAATTTAGGTTGGACTGGTGTCGCAACTTGGCGCTGGATTGCGAATGATGATAATTGTGGTATATGCCGTATGCCTTTTGACGCCAGTTGTCCGGACTGCAAAATTCCAGGCGATGATTGCCCATTAGGTCAGTATATTGTGCGTTTGCATTGTTTGCGCCTATTATATAAAGTTTCGTATTCTTGCCAACAAAAAAACCTCTCAGGAAAATTATGATAATCTAACAGTAAAACCTGATGGATAATTCAAAACCTGATTAACAATTTTGAAATAAGAAATCAAAGGAGAAAAAATAATAACCGAATAGAATCTCAAGACTACACATTTGTTCAAAATAGTATGAAAAAAAGGATGTGGGAACTAAATGGAAAAAAAGGAAAAATATAATAGAAAAAAATAAATTACTCAAAGAATTGCCGCATTACATTTAATATCACCTTAGTATTTATCTTGATTATAATGTCCGCAGTTCGTGACACATAATGAGCTGCTTCTTCTGGAAAATAATAAAAAAAATGCTATAAAGTAAGGCAAAAAGGGATTTCCTTCCACTGAATGCGATTCATTCACAGAAACCATCATTAGATCAAGTACGAAACCAAAAACTCCGAGTCATAAAATTGTTATCTTGCAACAAAATTTCTTCTCCGAAATGAATGTAACAAATTGATTTTACTATGATTTCTTATTGTTTTAAATTAAAAATTAAAAGTTAACAGTTTTTTGATTAAAAAATAAGAATTTTTTTTTTATTAGAATGAATTTAGTTTGAAATTGAACCGGTTGCATGAATAAGTGAACGGAAACAAGGAGAAGGAACCCCTAAAATGTCTGCACCTGCGCGCTTGCGGTCAAAATATTGATCGGCTCGGCAGATATCGTAGATTGTGTTTACCGCGCCTTGGATGAGCCACTGGCGTTCGACCGAAATGCGAGCGGCTACTTTTTCACTCTCTGAACTTAAAAAGTTTATTATAAATGATAATTGCCATAGCGGCTAATTTGGTACGTTTTTAAATCATGTTTCAGTGTGGGGTCAGTGCTCTCATTGTTTTCACATTCATTGCATCGTAAAGTGGTTGCACTCGCAGCAAACCAGTCACCTATGTCCTATGTGCCGTCAGGAGTGGAAGTTCAAGGAATAACTGATATCCGGAGCGCCCTCCAGGTGTCAGCACACTGCCAGCAAGGTACAATTTGTTTACACAATTTGAAATTTGCAATTTTATCATCCTGAAAATTTGTCTCGCCATCTTTTAACATCAAATTTGAACTACCAATTTTAGGTACTACGAACAAGTTTTTTCTTTGAGAGAGAATTCAAATAGAAAAAAAGGTAGGGATAATGAAATCAAAGTTTGATTTTGTTGATCAGGAATACAATTGAATCAGATCAGTATTCAGGAGAGATTCAGAGGGGAGAGAGAAAGAGAGAGGGAGAGAAAGAAAGAGTTTACCGAATCAATTCAATTCTTCAAATAACCTGGCGTTTTTCGAGCGCCAAATGTTAACCACTGACATTTTGCTTTGCTGCGTTCGGTAATATAATTACCGATAATTGACATGATTAAAAGGTCGCTGAAAAGTGAAACCTTGCGAGGCAAGTAGCGGAGCATCTTCGAAATATAGGTCCCATACGTTTCAAAGGTAGTGCGACAATTAAAACATCATTGACTTGATTTCAAACTGGATTTTGCTTTAAATTTATCCATAGTAGTGTTTAAAAATAATAATCAAAAAACAAAAAATGGAAACAGTTACGTATAAATGGGAATGATGCCATTTACAGTAACATTCCCGTGTCTTGATAAAAATAACGAGGTGCGAGATAAGTAACGCAATCGAGGAAGTTATTAGTAGGATTGAATCACCTTCGATAGTGAGTAATTAAGTAATTTGCAACGACAGCTCGAGGACGCGCAAATTGAGCCAATGAAATCTGTCGATCCTGAATCATCGCTTATCAAAATCAACAGCGGTGTCTCGCAACCTAGATTCCGGCAATACACACTCGCAGCGTGTGACGCTCCACAATTAAACCGATGTGGAACAATTTGCGAATCAACAATCAGCTTCATAAGTATATTTACTACGCCTCTTATAGGTGCAATTAAAATTAATGAGTTATGAAGTAAGAGAAATTTGTCGAGTCTTATTCTTACTTAGACGAACTCTTCAAATTAACATTCACTTCAGTCTGATCGCTCAATCGCTGAAAAGCACAAAACTGATGCAAACAAAAAAGGACAGAGAAAAAAGAGGGGAAAAAAATTACACCTGACGATTCGATTTAAATTACAAATTTAAATTCAAATGAAATATAAAGTACGAGTTACGTTGTAACTCGAAGCGCGCAATACGTTTCATAACAGACCATTGTGTTTCTCATGACACTACCAGGTTTATCAGCGTGATTCCTTTTCCACGCTTTTTGTGTCGTAAGGACAAGGCTAACCGCAGGGCTCGATTGGGCCCGGGCACAACACTGCCAAACAAAGTGGCGGCAGCACGCGGTCGTGACCTCCCCACCGCTCCGTGGGGTTACTCTCTCACGCGATACTGCCAAGCGCCGCGCACACACCTACACCCACACCATCGTACCACGGTCCCGGAATGAGAAACACGTTCGAGAGCGACTAGCTGATGCAGTCACGTGGTTCCAGTGAGCTCAAGCGATGAAGCCCGTGTCGCAGTTAGTCCGAGCCCGCGAGCGAATGAGAACGGACCTCGGCCGTTCACGTGCCACCTGAGCAGGCCCCAATGAAAGGAAAGGTGCGGGACACCAAGTGAAGTGTACCGACTCATGGTTTATCATTCAGTGAACTTTGATTTGTGCTGCATGGATTTGGAATTTGGATAAGATAAGACAAGATGAAATTTTCAGTTGAAAAGATGCTCTAGATAGAAACATTAGATGAGATTTTGCAGAACCGGTGTAAACAAAAAAGAAGACCTGTGCGATCTAAGTTCTAGAATCTGGTTGGATCTTAGTGTTGCTGTCTTGAGTTAGAAGTCTTCCAACTGGTGTGATGAACCAAGTTGCGATCTAAATAACAAACTGATAAGAACAAAAGTGGATGAAAGTTAGTTCATGAAAGGGATCAAGATGTTTCGGTGATCGAGGATGCAGCTAGCAGCTTCGCAGAGACCGGTGCACCCGCCACCGGTGCCTCCACGGCCAAGCAGGCAGGTGGTTGCGGAGGCCCTAAAGAAGTCTGCCAGACCGCCCTGTCCCTCCAGACAGGCTCCTCCGCCGCCGAACAAGAAACCCTGGCGGGACAACGGGAGGACCGTGATCTACGACTCGTCCAACTGTCTCGCGGACGATGTCGACGGCAAAAACAAGGACAACAGAGTCAATGCAAGTCTTCAGGTGAGGGACGATAACAGGCAAGTCAAAAAGATCGACGAGCCAAAGAAGGTCCTTGTGCTTGCTGAGAAGCAGGACGAGAGATCAAAGAAGTGCAGCCGAGTGACCTTCGAGGAGGACAAAAAGAGCTTGACGATCTCGAGCGACGACGACGGCGCCACTGTGGTGGTCATCGAGGAACCGAAATCGCCCAACGTGTCGGTCAGCGACGATTCCGACAACAACAACATCCAGCACCAGGACTGGCTCGAGGCCGGTATCCGTTACTCGTCCACGAAGATCACGCTCTCGGGCGACGATCACGTCAACGGCTTCAACCGAGAGGAGCGCGACGCCGCGCACGAGTTCGCTGACCTCGATTTTTCCAGGTATACCCGCTCGAACCAGCGTTGCCGCCGTTACGATCATAGCTCAGCTAGTCGACCGAGCTTCTCAACCATCGGACGCGAATTATAGAAACGCGATGAGCTCGGCCCCGTGGTCCGACCAGTTGACAAGAAAATAAGCCTTGATTGCAATGTCCGTACATTTTTATAGGGGGTTTACGTGCGCTGTGATTGAGAGACTGCAAATTTTATTTTAGAGAAAAAAAAAAAAAAAAAAAGAAAAAAAACATCTTGCTGGCTAGTGACTGTAAGTAAGGTTGTTAGACCTATTACCGATGGATGCACCTATTATCGTCATTTTTGTTTCGAAATTCGGATAATAGAATCCAAACATTCATTCAATGATATATTTTTAAATTTCTTTCGAACACTTGTTTAATGAGCCTTGAGCATTTTGTTTGGTTGAATTAATGAATGAAAATATCGATAATAGGTACGGGCAGTTATAATGGGGACAATTACTTTATGGGAAGACTTTGTCCACTTGAATGACAGGACTGAATTTGTGGATTACAATTTGGAGTAAAATAAAATGCAAGATTGAAATGATGGGTATTTCATTTGTTGTAATTGGCGGTGGAAGATGTTATTAGATTATGAGTTAATGATACGTTGGACGAAGTTTGCAAATAGTAAAAGAATGATTATTGAAAAAAAAAGAGGTTTTTTTGTCGTTGTTGTACAATAAAAGTTTCTTCCTGATGGAAAATTCAGGATGATGATGATAGTGGATCTCTCATATAAGGCAGAAAAAGACAGGTTTTTCGCTATAAATTGATGCCTCGAACTAATAATATGAAATAAATGATTTCTATAATCGTAAACTATATGGAAAAAAAGAGTTGTGATTACGGATGAAATTTATTTTCTCCTGCTAATGCAAGTAAAAACAATCAAAGGGTCATTTTTCCTCATAATTGAATAACAAGTTCACAAGAGGAATCAATCGTTTAGTTTTATTTAATTTTTATTTTAAATTCTGACGATACAAATTTTACGACTTTTCAAAACCCACTCAAGATTAAAAAAAACCATATCTTCTCTTCTAAAGGAAAGAAAAAAACATGAAAAATTCAAAATTGCGTAAAACTGCATTTTATGCACTTACGTGCCAATCAAAGAATGTGAATAATGTCATTACAACTGACTGGTGAATTGTAAAATAGAGCCAGTCTGTTTTTTGGCAAGCAAAACCAACATCAAGCCGAGAAATGCGAATAATTAATGAAATGACTCATTTTGCATTTACATAAACGAAATTGATTGGTTTAGTGGCATTTTTCAACATTCTCATTAACTCAATGATAAAACCGCATATTAAATTGAATTTATTAAAGAAACAAACAATCCTTGCGTGTAAATATTGTATAATTAACTTATACCAGTATGTTACGTTTTCAATGAATTGATTACAGCTCAAATTGCAAAGTTAACTATATAAATTGCAGTTATTGTAACATGATATCCTTCGTGGATAATTTTGTAATTTATGTCAAACCAGTGTTATCAATTTATAACTCTATAAGAAATCTGAGTCAAGCGATCAAGGGCTGATATCAATTTTTCTCGCTTCTAATCTTTCAAAAAGAAATGTGAAAATTCTTAATTCAGATTTTTTTTTCATTTCATTCAAAAAAAAAGAAAAAAAAGGTTGAAGTAAAAGTCAGAGATTGATCTTTTCATTTTTTGTTTTTTTTTTTCATTTTCAGATCGTTATAGATCATCTTAGATTGATCATCGATTGACAATCAAATATCACACGTCAAAACAGAAAATGATGCAACATGAGAGCGGAACGGGGCCGCCCTTCGGGCAGTCTTTATGAACTTTTCTTTGTTCGGCGCAAACTAATTTGATTTAAGAGAGCGATCGCTCGCGTTACGAAAGAGACTTCGGACGCGCTCCCGGTACATCTGAAGCCGCGCAAAACGACTTTCGCCACGCGACAAAGGAGAACGCGACGCGCGCCACCTGGTTATCTACACTCGAAAAGTTTCATTGACCCGCTATAATTATATTCGGCCTGAGCTGCCAGGGGTCGCCGAAGTGTGTCAATGTTACGAGCGCCACTCGCCGGGGCGAAAATTGATCTGAATTTGTATGCTCCACCCGTTGATCGCCACAATTCTAGATCACTTGTCTATTCTTTCAAACTAAAATGTTTTTTCTTTCCATTTCGCCGTCTTTTTTGTTTATAAAAATATCGTTTCCAGTCCATGGATAACTGCATTCTTCATTACCCGATAATTTATTTGTTATGACTCCTGCATAATCATTCATTTAGCATAAATAAAGTCCGTGCCGAACAATTTCAATGCCTTTTCCAATGTTTTTATGTTTTATCGTGTTGTTTCTTTTTTTTTTTTTTTTTTTTCCACACAAACTTGTTTTTTCAAATTTGTGTTATATATTTCTGTCATACACCTTTCGCTTTCTAAAGATTCCTTTGGGCTCGCGCTTTTTTTTTTTTTTTTTTTTTGGACGGATGAAAGAAGAAGTCCCAGGGGAGAGGTGAAAGCAATGAAAAACTCGAAATCACATTTGCTCAGAGAAATGATGAAAAATAACGTCATGCATTATTCATGCAAACTGTATCGTAAAATCATTTCTATGGCTTGTTTATAAAATATATTTCACAACTTTGAAAAAACAAGTCTGTGTGGAACAAAAAAAAAAAAAAAAAAAAAAAAAGAAAAAACATAAAAAAAAAAAAAAAAAAAAAAAAAAACAAAAAAAAAAAAAAAAAAAAAAAAAAAAAAAAAAAAAAAAAAAAAAAGCGTTCGACTTGCGTCTGTTTTAAAATTCAAATGATTTATGAAAATTGTAAAGAGATGAGATGACAATTAATGTTTATCTGGGATGCACAAACAAAAGAAAGTCCCGGGATCGTTCAGTGCCGAAAACTGACTTCTTACGAGTGGTGAAAGTAACATTTTGTTCCATATTATACGTCATCCTATGATAGAGTCCGTCTTTGTGCCAAAACGCGTAATAGCGCGCCGCTCACCTTTCATTGACCGAAGTACAATAAAACTTGAATCTAATAAATAAGATGGCAGGAATAATAAAAATCGAGCCACAATGTCGTGTGTCACTGTTTTCAGTGGTTTGTGTTGAATTATTTATTAGAAAACCAGAACAAATGAATTGATGGCGAATGACGTTTTGTAACGTTGTGCTCTGCTCATGAAACGTTAGTTTCCAAGTTTGAAGTGGGTCCTGTCGTGATAATAACAATGTCTCGTTTCTAAATACAATGTGTTTTCTTTATGTCATAGAAAAATGACTGTTTTTCATAAAAGAGAGCCGTGCAGTTATTTGACACCCTCTTAATTATAATGTTGGGAAAACGTCCATTCGGAATGTTAATATTAAGGTTTGGGAGTGAAAACTACATTCACTGAGTTTTGCAATTTCATGTGCAATCACTGCAGCTGTTCCGCGCTTAAGTCCAGACAATAATTCAAAACGTCTCTCTGTATGAAAACAAGAAAAACAGAACGCCAAAATTGAAAGGTTTTCTTTTTTTTTTTTTTTTTTTTTTTTTATATATAAAATTCATCTTAAAGGTCTTGTGGAAAAGAAGATGTCTTTCATATCAAAATTTTGATTTCTAAATCAACCGAAGGAAAAGTCGCGTCGAAAAAAAAAGCCCTAATAAATCAGAGGATGGGATTTCACTCGGATTAAAAATTCATAAACATTTCACGAATATAAAAAGTCACGATGAAAAAAGTCGGAAAGAAATGAAAATGTTAATCTTTCTGTTTCCTTAAAACGGTTAACAATTGACACATTACAATGCCTCAACTTTTCAATGGAAAACCCGCACGATCTCCATAGTCAATTAACCCAATTACTTTATAGCTAATTATCATTAATTAATTTTCCTTACGAAAACAATTTTAACGCGCAGATTGTTCCGGCCAATTCATTAGGCAATTTCGCTAGATAAGCTGGGATCCTTATCGCTGCTGCAATTCGGAAATTATTTACTTATCAACGATGTAAATCATAGACGGTCATAATTTGCAGATAAGCTTATACGCGCGTGCGGTAATTGAAACAAGACGCATTTTGTTAATGTATGCTCAAAAGTATATAAATAAATGGAGCGTCGTATCTTATCGAGGCTCGCTGGTGATTTGATGTTCGCACATTATTTTCCGGCTTAGAAAATAGCTTGTCGTGCGCCTACATTGTCTGTGCTCCGTGGTTAATTTTCCATATTACACTTTCTACTGTGATACCTTGTTATTAGCATCAATTTAATTTCTTTTCCTATTCCTCTAAACCAGCGACCATGAAATTATCCGCCAGTGTGTATTATTCGCTGTGTGTTTATCAGTTTAATCAATTTACATAAAATGTATAACATTCGATAAAGTTGTTCAGGACGAGAAAAAAAAAAAGAAAAATCATTTTCATTTATCATACTCCAACTTGCGTAATTTCTTATCATAACTTCAGCAGACCGATTTTACATTGAGAGTTATGAAAAAGAACTCCCAAACATTGTTGCGACTAAATAATTGATAGATCAAGGAAGAAGATATTGTGGCAATTTCTTTTTTAATGACTTTTTTAATTGACTTTTTATTTAGAGAGTTAAAAATAGAATAGTGGTATCGCGTTCACGGCATTAGTATCTGGCTCGCGAGATGAATCGGTTTGCAGAGGCCGCGATCGGTCCGGAGAAGCTGAGCGCGCGAGCTAACGGTACTCGAGATTACAGCTTGGATATTTTTGTTACAGCATACTAGAAAGGATAGCGATGTCTTCGTTGCAAGGGCTGCCGCCTCTGCCCCGCAGCCTCAGCGGTTTCAACCTCAACAACAGCAACGGCGCGCGTCTCGACACTGGAGAACCACCGCCACCCCCAACGAGATCTTCCAGCAAGGCCTCGCAACGCAGCGCCAAATCAACCCCCAATTCCGGATCGCAAAATGCCTTAAACTCCAGACCTTCGCCACCGGCCAGACAACTTACGACTTTAGACACACAACTGGCTATTCTAAGAAGGGAAATGGTAAATTAAAAAAAGATTTCCTTCTTAATTTGGTTTAATTACTGTGATTAAACTTCGATTAGTTTTTATTTTGCAGGCAAATCATTATTGCTTTTCAATAATCAACTTCATGATATCAAACTCATCATATTAAATGCAATGCAATGTTCATTAGCTAATAATACTCAAAAGCAATAAACCCGTCGAGTGGTTAATTAAATATTCAAACAATGGAAGGAAACTGCTAGAAACGTTGGAATTATCCCCTACGACAAAATTAAATTTTTGTTTGTCAAAAAGAGGATATACCGAGTAGAGAATTTTTCCATCTCACAAATTCAATTATAATTCAACGACCGCCTACGACTATTTGGTTTGATCTCACGCGCACTTTCTTCTGCAAAAATTTGGTCGCAGCCCGTTATAGTCAAGTCGGCAAATAATGAGAAATTTTGTTTACAGAAAGAGCCAAGTTTGCTAAAGAGCGAATTTTATCCGGACTCTCCAATCGGCTTCGAGACACCTTAGATGGAAAGTTTGCGGTGGTGTCCGTTTCCTCGGCTCGTGGTTTTTCTTTTCGGTGGACGCGCTCTTTTTCTGCCACGCTGTGTCTTCCGCGTGAGCCATCGATCCGTTACCTTGGATCGGGCAGATTGCGTGGGCAAACTGCAGAACTTGCATGAATATTTATAAACCGCACGCATGAGATAATGCGCGAGAGAAAAGAAAGAGAAGGTGTAAGGTCAAACTGCAATTTTTATTCAAATTTTAATCAGGCGACGCGCGGCGCCTTTCGCTCAGTCGCCGCCTTGCGTAAAACTATCGCACAATTTGTGATCTAGAGTACCTTGCATTTCACCGAGTTGTAATTAAATTTAAACTTTTATTATGCCGAAGGGGAGAAAAAAGAAACAACGTATTGACATTCCGGATAATAACTGTTAGGTATGAGCAGTACGAATTATTCATTTTTTATGCTTGTAATAAGAAAATTGCAATCCAGGAATTCAATTAAAATGAAATTAAAATGAAATTAAACTCGGCTTTGCAATTGAAATCAATTTTCTTGGATTGCGGGGTAAACTTTGTTTTATTTTGCTTTGCCGAGTGGTTAAGATATTTTTGAGCAGGAAAAATTATGATGATTAATTGAACGAGTTCGAGAGAGTGTAAGAAAATGTCGTTTCTTATCGCGTCGTTGACATCATGCGCTGATGTCATCAGTGTTATTTTTTTTTTTCTTCTCAGATTTATCGCTGATAAATCTGATTCGAGATTTTATGTTTGAAAGGTTTCAATAAATGAAGCGAGATGTTTTTCTTTATTTGAATATGATAATGTTTAGACACCCACATAACCATTATGTGATTCACCCATATCATTTAAATTGTTCTTCGTAAGAATATATAAGAATATACGTTTGCACACTAAACTGCCGTGCAGCCTCATTATACGTATCTACAAAACGTTAAATGTTAAATTGTAAACTGTACGATTTTATGTACGACTTTACTCCGTAATGCATTGTGATTTTGCCCGTTTAGTTGATTTACTTCCAGACTATTGTTTTCCTTGTTCGTTTACTCGCAAAATTGCACACTCGAATATTCTGGTTGCAAAATAAGAGCGAGATATAAATATCATCAATTCTCAGCAAATCTTTCGCCGCTAATTTATGGTGTACAATTTTTTGTTGCAATAAACTTGTCAGTCTGGCAGGTTGAAATCGTTTTTTATAGCATCTCAGCCTGTTTTTATAAGTCATTCGATAACTAAACTAAAGGAAACAATAAATCCTTTTTTCTTTCACTGCGAGGGAAGTGAACTTGGGAGCAAAAAAAAAAGAAGCAAAAATTCGTTGACTCATTTTTTAACGTATTGTACAGCAGGAATCCAAACAAGCATTTCACTTTCAGACAAGCCCGAGTACACAAATTACTCCAGACGTATATGGTTCGGCATTCTTTTTCCCTTTTAGAAACTTTGAACACTCGGTAAGGTACTCGATTGCTCGAAACCGGCTTGAGATCGGCGAACAGTTCAACTGATTCTGATTGACAGTGCGCTGATACCGACGCAAGTTGTTAGATAAGATAAGCACGGACTTTCTCTGTTCTTTCTCAGATCGGGATCGAATTTCGATGCAGAAACGGTGTCACATCATTGTTTCCAGCCCGATGCCCCGTACGGTAGTCCCGACACGAAGATAGCCTCGGCATCGTATGTTTTCTCAATTCCGCAGTCCAATTATATAATTGTTTAATTGCAGTCCAGTTTATCAGTCCTTCGGATCGGCTAGATCCGAATTGATGCCGATGTACCCGTTTGGCGAAAAGCAAGAAAACGTGCGCCAGCCGCTCCCACGATTCCTGACCCTCGGGAAGGGCAAAAGAGGGGAACACAGAGCGCACTACTCCTTTACCTCAGTGGCATCATAATTTTATCGCATCGCATTATCAGCCACAACAACATGTCTGCGCTGCTTTCAAACACCTTGTCTAAAAAGAGAAATTACTCACAAAAGCATCATTCTAAACATGAGTAAAAAAAGAATTGAAAAAAGAATGGGCGCAATCTCCTAATTGTTTATTAGCAAAATGGGATACCGAGATGGGATCGGTGCTTTTTCATTTCCTCATTAGGGGGATTGAACAAAAAAATGTTTATCGCCGTAAAAGTGATTTCGTTAATTTTGAGTTGCAGGAAAATTGGATGGTTGCAGTTTCCTCTTGCAACAGCGGATAAAAGGCGGACGAGCCCAATAATCATATCGCTGGGGATCAATCAAGAGCGAATTCGCCTAGGTGTTTCGTCCTGCCGCTCTGCTGTGGCTCCCTGTAATCGGCGACTTCCTCAGCCGCGCGTTTTCCAATGGCGCAATTTGTTTTTTTGCCCGCACGGTAGCGTCATAATCGATTAAACAAGGCCACCGCTACGAAATATTGCCCACCGTCGTCCATACGTTACGTTTTCATATATACATTATCCACGCTCCGAACTGATCGCGCGATAAGCAAGATTTATATTCCGTACGATACAACAAACGTTGCGATAAACCTGGGAACCGTTTTTTTTTCTCCTTTTCTTTTCCCCTATTGACACTGCATTTTGTAACCGTTGTCATAGTGAATAATTTTTGCACAACTAATTGTTTGAGCGCGGAAGTTTTGATTTAGTGTGTAAGAAAAAATTTGTAAACCGAGTAATTGAGCGTGCCGTAACGATATTGTTTTGTACTTCCTGACTCGGATAAGTTTGAAGCTTGTAAGCAATCCAGATGATGGTTCCAGTCGTAACCATCGTTTTCCAACGGGCCGCTAAAAAATTTCCAACATCGAAGCGCCGATAACAGGTTTTGAAAATGTTGGCGCGCGCGTTTTTCCCACAGTCGGTTGGAAGCAAAAGTGAACGGTCGAAATTGGCGGGCGTGTCACCCCGCGAGTCTAATCCGCCTTTGATTTTCTTTTATCAAGCGCAAATTTATCCGACGTCACACACAAGTCGATCGCGATTGCGCAACCGGCGCTTTGAACCGCCGGGCTATTTGTTACGTTGGGCAATCGGCATTGTTCGTCCGCTGGCGTAATTAAATATCCGCGGCCTCACACCGTGCACCGCGATTTTTCAATTCACTTCCCGCGTGCCGCGATCGGCTTGAACTTTCTCAGCGCAACAAGTGTGCGCTGCCGAGAGTGTGCGTTATGAAATCATTTCTCCTAATTGGTCGAAAGGTTATCGCTGTTGATTGCTCCCAAACGCTCAAGTTGATGTGTTATGTGTGTGTGCTAAGTCTTTCATCTGAATAATCAGGCCAATCGGCATCCTCGGATTGTTCAAATTAATCCTGACTTTTCAGCATTTAATTGGAATTTGATTCGATTAAACTAGCAACCCAATTAAAATTATATTTCTAATTAGGAAGAAAAATTGTCAGAAAAGTAAAAGAAAAAAACTTTGAAAAATTCGATCGAAAAGTCATTTCAATCGCAATCTATCTTTTTAACCATTTATTTGTCGAGTATCCCCGCATATGCCAAATATAAATGTTTAACATTGTATGATATTTTAATTTTTTTACTTGTTTATCTTCAAACAAATTGTTTCCTTTAAATTGTATTTTTATAATCAATTATTTATTCCTAAAGTTTTGTTTATAAAAAATGTATATTCAAACAAAAGAATGTCAAATTTGTTTCACATCATTTGTGACTTTTTTGGAAAATTTCCATCCTCGGACTAAAATTCACCTTCAACGACTATTGGAAGCGCATTATTTCAGAGACGTTAAATGAATTCAGGGCCTTTTTTGTGCACTGCAGAGACTTTTTTCGCGGTTCTGCAAAGTGCAGAAGTGTGAAAATCATATACTTTAAATCTCCTAAGCTGTTTGCACGAAAAAGCATATCTTTACGAGAGATGCAAATGTGAAATGCTAATTTCACATTGGAGAAACAATAAAAATGCATTTAGTTCGTTCTTTCACCGGCGCCTCGATCGCGCCTGTTCCGTTTACATATTTGTGGCCATCCTGGGCAAAACTGTCACGTACGCAATCATACCCAAGAGTTTCATATTCAAATTTATTTACTTTTACCTCGCATCCAGGTTGATTCCTAGCCCCGATACTAAATCACTTTTTTGCATTGTCTTGATTTCGTATTTGCACCCAACTCTAGGTCAAACATACCGATGACCAATTTTTTGAACCAGATCCATAATAATTTGTTTGAAACCAGGATCCTCGAAGGACATAAAAAGATTCAGATTTATTGGAAAAGCAAATTTTTGTTTCTAGGCTGTTTAAAAGTTTTGGGTTGTAGGAAGAGGTACTTATTGTCAAGAGTTAGATGAGCGGTGGTACGTGGGTTTTAATTGTTTGTAATTAGAAAATTGAATGGAAAAAAAGTGTTGTCTAATTGTGAATTGTAATATTTACAATTGCTGTAATTATAGTCAGTTGGAGTACTTTCGTTTGACAATTTGTTTACAATGGATGACGTGAAAGTGTCCGGAATTTACATAACATTTTTTATGTAATTTTTCATCGCTAATTCGAATGTTCCAGCGGTATAACAATCATTTCAAATCATAGTGGACAATTTTAATTTTCGTATGAAAAAAAAAAAAGTACAACGAAACGATAAATTTTAAGTTACGAGCCTGCTTTTTGTGAGTTATAAAATAATATTTCATTGTAAAGATTAAAATCTAGAAAATTAAGTCAGATAAAAAGGGGCGTTGAAGGAGTATTATTTTTTTTTCAATTAATCAATGACAAATGACGTATCATTGAATCAAAAAACATGACTTTATATTAATCGGTAATTTTACTTTTCAAAACGTCAATTATTTATTGTTTCTCTCTTTAGCTGGCAAAAAAGCGCTATGCTTTCTCGTGTACGACAGACGTGACGACGCAAAACGTGACCAACGACGCACGGGCTTTTCGGGCGTCGTGACAATCGTAGACAAAGAGAACGTGTCGCGCGACAATTTGCACAGTGACTATCCGCGATCATGGCCTCATAAGTCATGAATCTTGAAATAAAAAAAAAAGAACGTAAAGAGAGACTACAGGACGACAAAAAAAAACATTCGATGGAACGAAATAGAAAAATAGGGCCATGGAATTGAGACCTTTGATCGCGGAATCGTGAAATCTCGCTCGTTCCCACACTTAATCATTCATATTATTCAAACCACACAATACTTTTATATTAAATTAAAATAAATAAAATAAATCAAATTTATATTTCAAGAAATGTCATCTGTATTTAAAAAAACAACCATACCATTTTTATGATTATGGATTAACAATCATCTAGAATGCAATTTTATAAAATGTTAATCAACTTTTTAAATGTTCAATAATAAATAATGGCCTGATTTTGGGTTTTATTTGTGGTTTCCAGTTTGGACTAAGGCAGTTGGATCTTTCCCTCCTCTCTCAACTGTGGTCATTGAACGAGTCAATTCAAGAGTTTCGACAGCTCCTGCAAGAGCAGGAAGATAGAGCGCCATCGCCATCACCGAGCAGCGACGAGGGTGACGATATGTCCTATCGAGCGCACCCTCCACCACCTCCAAGAAGACCACCGACATCTGGCCACCATCACAAACCAACGCGCCCTCCCAGGCCACCGAAACCGCCACCCAGTGACGAGTCTCCGTCCAGCGAGGAGTATGGAGCCGTTTAATAAACGTCACCCAAGCGGCCCTGCGCAAGCCTTATTTTATAACATTACATGGCAAACTTAAACGAAAAGACATGATTAAATTTGACTGATTCAAGATGTCATGAAAAGATCAAGTTTAATGGTTTTCTTTTCATTTGCTATGTGCGACTCAGTCCATTTTGAATATTAAAAAGGATAAATTTATGTGAGCGACAGATGGCGCTGCTACAAGTTAACTGACATTTGAGTTATCATTTTGTTTTGAGCTTCATGATAATTTATTGTCACTGATTTATTATTATTTGTAATAATATTGCCGATTGAACTGTAAATAAATTGTAATAAATTATTCGAGAATGTTGCAGGGTGGTGAATTTTAAAATGAATGGATGAATTGTTTGTTGTATAAAAAAAAAACATCTGTCCTGATCACAAGAAGCAAAATTTGTTTTCAAGAGTCTTTACGCATCGTTTTAATTTTAATGTATGAAAAATGACTTTTTTTTTGACAGACGAGATAGTTCACATATATTATATACAGTAGCAGTAAAGCCATCTTGGTGTGCCGTAGCACAACTAATGGTTCGAAAATTGAATTTCAGTTCACACGTTGGACACTTTAGATGATGATAAAATTAGTTGTATCCTGATATAAAGAACTGTAGAATCAGATGAACGTTTGGATTGAAATTCTTCGAAGCTCTGATGCCTTTGGTGACACTAAACTGATCTCAAGTTTGGTAGAAAGATATTGTATTTTACATCTTGTTAACAAATTTCGTTCGTCCTTTTCGACAAGTCGCAATTTTTTGTAGTTTTGTACTTTTTCGTATTAGCGAAACATGTCACGTCATTAGTTTATACGTGTTTGTACAATGTACACTGATTGATTGCCATTGGTTGACATGATGTACAAATTAATTACCATCGGAATGAGTGCCAAGTGACACAGAGAGGATTTCAAAAATCTGAATGCGCAAGAACTTGTAGACGTGGACTGTGAAATTTCAGGGTGCTCGATGTAATTTCTGTGTCAATTTTCCTTATGTAAGTTTAATGATCGCGAAGTTGGAATTGTAAGTTACACGTAAGATTATGATAATAAAAGTTTATGATATGAAATGACAAAAGAGTTTCATCACTTGTCAACATTATTTTTTTCTTACGTTTCATTTTTTTTTTTTTTTTATTCAAACTTGTTTGTCATAAAATTAAATTATATGAATTTGATTTGAGCTATTTTCAAAATGTCAAAACGTCCAAGTCATAGTTAATCATCTTAAACGTTTGAGCACCACTGACATTTACATATGATTTACAACTTGAGCACCATTGATCTACATCTGACAGCGACCTGAAGTTGGCTAAACAACCAGAGTAACTAGAACACTTTTCATCTGAAGTTCAAAACCTGAAGTTGGCTGAGTTTATTATTGTCCCCAAATGTCACTAGATCTGTGCACCTGCCTGCACTCTGTATTTATACATGTGATCCTAACCTCAGATCATTGTATATGAAAACGTCGACCAACTCTCATCTCATGTCCGACTGAAGACCCTGTTTATTTTTCTTTGTCCGAGGCGTCGTTTGGAAGAAAAATTTGCATCTGAGGCAAGTACAGACAATTAATCAACTCATCATTATCGCGTCGATGAAAATTGTTGTTCCGACTTACGAATTGATGCCAAATGGGTAGAAAAAAGTTGAACACTTTACGACGTTAGAATTATGTTACAAGGGTCGGGGACTCACAAAGGGATCAAAAAAGGGAACTTCCAAAGAACTTCTTTTTTTTGTAGACAATGCTGATATATGTTGCATGGGGTTTGTTCAAATAATAAAATTACCAAGTGAAAATATGCCGAGAGATGCAATGTGAAAAATAACCGTAATTAGAACTTTCGTGATTCGCGGAAGTTGGATAAAATTGACAACAATGTCATCTGATAACAAGCGATTGAATAAAATTTTGATTGGCTAAGTTTTTTGTTCTTATTTTGCATTCGATTACGCTAATTCATGATGAAAGCCAAAATCAAAAATAAAAAAAGAAACCAACTTCAACAAATTAAATTTCAAACTTCGACAACAATGAAACACTTTTAAATGCAACAAACAATGTTCGCCCTACAAAGGTGCCTTTTTTTTGTTTTTATATCTATGATATAAATTGTTCTGGGACTTTTAGGATTGAAAACAAAACTTTATTCAAGTTCATTGATTTACTTATCTTTATGAAAAAAAAAAAAAAGAAAGAAAAGAAGTGTTAATTTAGAAAGTATTTGAAGGGTTTGTTCCCCCTCCCCCTCTTTTATAATTAGGAAAGGTATCCATGGCAACAGTTTTTTTTCTTGTTTATTTTTGGTTAGTGGTTTGATTGGAGTTATCAGTTGACAAAAAAAAAAGTTATTAAAGCAAGACATAAATAAAAGTGATATAATAAAATTGTGTCTCATTGTGTGACCACTTAAAGTCAAAGCAAATAACCAATATGAAGATTTTCAATCCAACCAGCATTTTTAGATAAAATTTCATCTTATGGAATTTTATCTACATTATAATTGTTAACTTCTCATGTTTTGTTTGTCTCAGGTTCAGGTTTTATTATGTCCCTATACAATTTTCTCTGCTCATTGTCTCAGTTTACTGCCTGACACTTCTTTTAGCTTTCCAGAAAGTTCAACTTCTAGAGCAGTTAAGTTAAATCACAGGTTTCTCTGCTCATTGTCTCTTTTTTTTTTTTTTTTTCTTTTTTCGTTAGGTTGAAAATTGAACTTTCAAAATAAGTCTCAAAAATCAAACAATAAAAATTTAGGATTAGAAAAAAACTGTAATCAAAAATCAACAAAATTAAAACAATCACGACGAGGATGAAACCAAGAAACATTCAAAATTAGGTTTCAATTTAATCTCATTGGATCTATAACCCTTTCAAAATATCTCTGCCAAGTTACATTTGTCATCCTTCTCTCTCCCGTTCGAATTTCGCGCCTTCTCTTTGAAGCCTCCCACGAATCCTCGTTTCTCCGATATCTGGGGAGCGTTGCCAACACATAAATATCATCCAATAGAAATTCTCTGCTGATGGCCATATGGTTTTTATACCACCATTGCCAATAAAGAATAAAACGAAGGAGGAGCAAGAGAAGTCACAGATTATTCATCGTGAACGTCACTGTGGAGACTTTGTATCTAGCATCGAACGAGGAAATTGTCTTTGATTGTCATCGTGTTCAAAACCAAGTCAACATCGGTGAGTGATTGAAAAATAACCGCTGCAGCACTTGATCGGGCGCTCGCGCAGGCATCATTTTCTCATCGAGTTGTTGATTTTGACGTTAATGACTTTCCCCATCTCGACGGTGCGTATTGTCATCAGTCCGTTACGATGCGCATTGTAAATAACTCTTACTCCTCTAAAAACCAACCTTAGGTTCCTGTTCCAAAATCCTTCCAAAATTCCATTCCATTCGTTTTCGTTCAATTTTTAATCTGTCAAAATTCTAACTTCACGACAAAACAAAAACAAATAAATTCAAAACAACTCAAATGTTTTGAGATAGAAGAAAAAAAAAACAAGTATCTGAATCTGTTGGCAGATATTTTTTTTAAGTTTAATAACAATTATAAATAACCGACCTGTGTGAAACTCAAAATTTGATCATTTTTCTTTTCTCTTTCAGTGGCTTGCATTCAAGGCCAGTCAAAATGGCAGAGGTGGAGAACGTAGCTCCAGAACCGGAGCCGACATTTCGTCCAAGGATTCGACCTGGGCTCGAGAACAATCGTGCAGGAGCCTCATCCCCCGAGCCCAACTGTGCAATCTGTCTTGGTCAGCTGAAGAACATCTCCTACACGGACAACTGTCTGCATCGATTCTGTTTCGCTTGTATTCAAGAGTGGTCCAAGATCAAACAAGAGTGTCCCCTTTGCAAACAGAATTTCAGCTCGATCATCCATAATGTTCGCTCAGAAAATGACTACGATCAGTGTCACGTGGCAAGGCGGCGACCGACTCTGTCCGAGGCTTGGGACAACCTCGTCGCAGCCTTTAGGCAGGGCATGGAGCGTAGGCAGAACACCATGGAGTACCAGCTGAGACAAACGATTCTGATCAACGGTGTCACTTTTATGAACAGAAATGAAGTCAGCCTGCCCCTGCTGATCCCTCTGAGCGAGAGGAGGAGCCAACGATTCAGAACTCGAGTTTACCGAGAGATGTTGTACTCAGCTGCTCTCAGAAACCGAACGGGCATCCCCAGGGAATCGTCACCAGAGTTTTATAGGTTGATTAAGTTACAGATCCTTGATCTGTTTATGTAACAATGATGACTGAATAAATTGTACGGACTTGTTTTCTGTTTGTATTCTACTGTTTTGCTTTTCGTTTGTAGGAGTAACCCGGCGGAGTTAAGTCGTCTAGAAAGCTTCTTCAGAAGGGAGCTCATGGCACTTCTCAATATTCATACAAGTGTCTTCGACGCTGTGCGAAGTGTCAAGCTGGAATTGCAAATTTCGAGCATCAGATCGCCGGCTTTTCACGGGCTCATTCGGTATTACTTAGGTAACACTCGTGCCTTCATATTCAGACACGAACTGTACAATTTCGCGGTCTCTGGTTATGATGTCGTTGGTTATGACAAATATGTCAAGTACTATCCGCATGGAGTTATTGGTGAGATCATTATTATGTATCTTTATCACTGCAAAAAATAGACTGTTAAACATGGACTTGTTTCAATTAACGTTTTTTTTTTTTTTTAAATTTGATGTCTCCAATTATGTGTATTCTGTTGATTGAAGCTACAATCTTAGATTATTCAATTTTTAACACTAGAACAGTTAATTTTTTCAGTGATATAAAGTCAAAAGCTGAATGTCAAGAATAAAACTGATAAATGTTATCAGGTGTTCCCTCGAGAAATGCGATGAACAGAAACTACCTCCCGGAAATATTACAAGCTGAGGGAGTTCAGGAAGAGGCTCCAGACGTTCAGGAGCTGCATGTAGAACTGGATGAAATTGAAGAGATTGCTGATCTCGATGAAACACCACCGGTCAATCTGTCTGGGATTCGGAATATCCCTTCACCGCCAAGAGATGTGCTAACCATATCTGATTCTAATTCGGGTTCGGACGATTGTGAAATTATCCAAGTTGTGCGACCACAAGACCGTGTGTTCGATGTCATATATTTGTCATCCGATGATGACGATATCGTTCACGTCATTGGATCGTGAGTGAAAAGTTGTACAATTATTGTCAACCCAGTTTTTGTATGTTTCTTTGACTAAGGTTTTTTTGTTTTAATTTAGATCGTCTTCCTCTAGTAGCAGCTCTGATTCGGAATTAAACAATGACACCGAGGAACAACGATCCGTCATTACGAAAGAAGAACACGAGCCTCGAGTGGATTTTTTCAATTTGCCAAGCACGTCGCAGCAAAGTGAAAATCCTCAATCGTATACACCACCTTTGGTTCTGGATCTGAGTATGCAAGCGGAAAATTGTCTCTCGGATCAGAACCAAAACCAAATGCAGAACACCGAAATAATCCATGAAGATCATCAACAATCTGAGATCGCTATATCTCTGAAACGTAGTCGAAGTGACGAATCGAGCGAATGTTCCAACTCGTCCAGTGTTTTCATGACAGGTCGCACAGTAAAAAGAAAACGCTCACAACTCAGAAGCAGAGTTACTTCGCGGAGCGAATCAACAAGTTCGGAAGATTGTGATTCGTCGAGTTTTTCGCGACGTAAGAAAACATTCAAATGAAAAAAAAAAGAGTTGTACATTAAGAAATATAAAAAGTGAAAGATATAAATTTGTATTGAATTGCAGATCGTCCAGTGAGACGTCGAAGGCGACAGTTGCCACGACGACATG
This sequence comes from Trissolcus brochymenae, assembly GCA_030523145.1. Taxonomy (NCBI): domain Eukaryota; kingdom Metazoa; phylum Arthropoda; class Insecta; order Hymenoptera; family Scelionidae; genus Trissolcus; species Trissolcus brochymenae. The sequence continues at coordinate 71,885 of JAQQRF010000209.1, read as the reverse complement.
TGAGTTCTTCAAGCTCCGTGAGCGATTCGAGCGTGTACCACAAACATCGCTCAAAAAGCACAAGCAACAGCGAGAGCGACAAAAAAGAGAGGAAACGAAAAATAAAAAAGTGCAAACGTGAACGACACGGGGAATCATCGTCAAAGTGCCGTAGGTCTTCGCAGGATAAGAAATCAAAGAAACGCAAGAAGCGCCGTAGTTCAAAGCACCGAGAATCGAAACGTGACTGGAAGCACCGACGGTCTGAGAAAAAGTCCAGCAGGAGGTCGTACTGAGAAGACTGTTTTTTGTAGATTTTTTCTTGTACATTACTGGCCTAGTTTAATTGCACCTCGGATTATAAGTTTAATAATTGTACACTAATTTTGTCGACCGAGCATTTTTTTTGCATTTGATTCAAGTCGCGTACTTTAATTTATTACTTCGCCCTGTCCTCTCGTCTCATAAATTAAATCAAAATGTACAGACAATTTATAATTTTGTATACAATCATTTTCAAATTGATTTGGGTGTGGATGAGCGATTAATTCAAGACGCTTCCCTAAATGGTGCGCGTCTACAACGTTCTAAAAAAGAAAAGATTTTTCGTCGATGTTTGTTTTATTTTTAAAAAAATATCTACACATTATGGTTGTTTAAAGTTTCTCATGTTACGCAAAGTGGATGCCAACGCTGTTGAATGCATGGAGCAAGCTGAAAGAAAAAAGTACACGTATAATGTCTGTAAGATATTGTAAACAGTTTAATACACAAATCACATTGGGCGATATTTAAAAAAAAGATTTCCTTGTTGTTTTTCATTTACCTTACAAAATCATCCATGTCCATTAACCTCGCTCGTTTGTCTTTTGCGTTTGCTTTTTCCAAAACGTCATTTATCAAAGTTTTTATCTCGAAATTTTCTGGTAGAGGCTGCAAACGATAGTTTTATGTAAAATTTGCTTCTATAGTTTTTTGTTCTAAAGATAATTGTTTTTTTTTTACCTTATTATTAACATTACAATGCAACTTGTAATTCTGTTCTAAAACTGTAGTCACACATTTTTGACTGAACAGTGATTGCAGAATTTTGTTCTTACGATTGAAGGCGATTCGTGTCATAGCTTCCCATTCCTAAAACAGAGAACCTTAATTAGAACAAAATGAATGTAGGTTTATTAGTCGCGATTTAAATGTAAAGAATTTCTTGCCTTAAAATTGACAGGTGGCAAAGGATTTCTAGGCTCTATCCTGACAACACTAGAATCAACTTTGGGAGGTGGTCGAAAATTATTTTTACCAACTTTCATGACTGTATCTACTCGTGATAACAGCTGAGTATTTACACTCAAACGGCAGTAAATTTTGTCACCGGGTTTCGCAACTAATCTGTCCGCAAATTCTTTTTGGAACATTAAAACTGCACATCTGGAAAAAAAATGATCATATTTTATACGATATTAAATGCTATATTTTATTTTGTCATAACAATGATGTTGACATTTTTTGCTTGTAGGCCATTACCTAAAGATTGGTCTGTGAAGAAACAATTTGAAAACAATTGGAGATGAGATCTGATACGGCAGATTGGCAACACAAACGTCAAAAAAAGGTAACTCGCTTTTCATCACATCTTTCTCCACGATTTCCAGTTTAGATTGGTACACAGTTCCCTGGAATCGTTTTTTCAATTCTGCTACCATCCGGCTATCGATTTCATATGCGATCACTTTCTTTGCTTTTTCCAAAAGTTTAGCTGTCATGTTTCCAGTACCAGGTCCAATTTCAAGCACTACATCTGTAGGCCTGATCGCAGCTTTCTCAACAATTGCTGTCACTACTAGAGGATTTTTCAAAATGTGCTGACCAAAATCTTTATTGAAAAATATACCTGAAACATTCAAAAATAATTTTTTAAATTTGTTGTATCAAAATACATTAACTTTTAATAACAGCCAAGTTCATTTGTCATGTCAAAAAAAAAAAAAATAAGATTCATTATGTTACACACAAAAAGGGTTATTTTTAATAAAACCATACCTTGTCTGGTTACTTGCTCGTGAACCCGAGACTTTTTTTCGACTTTTATTTTTGGCATTTTTACTTTTACAAATTAAACAATTATTCAATCTCGTTTGATTGTAAACAATACAATCAAAAAATTATTCTCGTTTTTTTGAGCAATCAAACCCACGTGTTTGCTGTCAACATAAAACAAAACATTTGACACACGAAGTCGGAGAAAATGTTTAGGTGGCGCTAGTTGATCGCCGCCATTTTGAAAATTGTGACGAAATTATGAATGAAATCTACATTATCAACTGTAATTTCAATCTTGCAATGAAGAAATTAATCTTACCGACCGAGTATAAAAAATTATTTTTGTGACGGCGCCACTGTTGCCTTCCAAAACAACAACAATTACTTTCGCACTGTGTCGGAGTTGTTGTCATTGTTTTTTATCCCGTTTTGAATCAAGTCAACAATGTGACATTACCTTACAACGTTCGTTTGGCTCCAGACGCTAATGACCATCAGCCGCATGAAGATAAATTATTGGAAGTCCGCAAATCTTTCAGTAATCAAAAGCCCCAGCTTACGGCTGCCCTAAGCAACATGACTCCTAAGCGCAAAGTACGTTTTACCTAAACAAACGGCACTTTTTGCCGATTGATCTGACACTTGATTTAATTTTTGCACGCAAATGCAACCGTTTTTTCATTCAATTTTTCAGTTAAAATTGAAAAGCCAGTAGAATTTGCAACATAACCTCAATCAGTTATGTTTGACTCTTTGAATAAAAATTGGCTCAAAAATGTCTTGGTGCTTGACTTTTCTTTTTATACAATTTCCTCTAGTTTCTTTTTTAGTTTTGAGAGTTTCATTTTTTTCGCACAAATGGCTGTACATAGGTTTTTAGAAGATAATGATAGTGATTCTGAGGTAATTATTATTTTATTTTTGTTATTCTTGTTTTTATTTTGTTCAGTGTTGCCTTGTTGCTCGTAAAGTAATATATTTTTATTAATTCAATTTTTATATCAATTTTTAATCAGTTCCATTTTTCTTTTAGACAACAAGTTCAGAATCCACATCAACAAGCAGCTCAGCATCCTCATCAAGCAGTTCCTCAAGTTCCGGGAGCGAATCGAGTTCCTCTGATTCTGAAAATTCCAGTAGCTCTGCTAGTCAGAAGGCATCAGACTCGGATCAAAAAGTTAAGAAAAAAGTTCCAGTCGCGGCGGCAACTCGTCATGTCAAAGCTAAAAACGAGAGCAGTAACTTGGCGCCTCCGGACAAAAGCAAAGAGAAGCCCACTCCTAAGAGCAGGCCTGTTGTTTACTCTTCTGAGTCCGAAGAAAGCCCTACCAAGCCGAGCAAACAGCCGGCAACTAAGCGAAAACCTCCGCCAGTTAAACCTAAGGCAATCGCTAATGTAACCACTGCAAAAACACAAAAACCAACGAGCAAACCTGCGTCCAACACTGCGCAACAAAAAAATACTCCTAGTAGCAAACCGGTGAACAAATCTAACAAATTAATTGGTGAGAATCATGTTTAATTCATTTTGTTTAATTCATTTTATTTTCAATTATCGTTCTGAGCATTGACAATTGTAATTGGTAAGAAACCAAATTTATTAATTGACATTATCGTTTCAGGTAACTCAACGTCGTCCAGTTCGCGAACAGCTGATAAAAATTCAAAATCGATTTCTGAACCAGCACAGAAGAAACTAAAAAAGAAAAGTATCTTCAGTCCTGAAAACAGTAGTGAAAGTGACAGTGCGCCGGCACCGAAACCAAACGTGTCAAAAACTAATGCAACTCAAAATAAAAATATCAAAACGACGCCACAGTCGAAGGCAAAACAAATTGAAACGAAACCTAAGCCTTCTACTGAAAAAAGACAAGGTATTGTAATTTAATAATTGAACTTTACAAGATTCGAGGCAAAAATTAATAACTCCGCTTACCATAAATTTGAGAAATAAACATTCACAATTTTTGATGAGGAGGAGGATTAATGAAGAAAGTTCATTAGTTTATAAAATTATATCTATATAAAGCTATACCAAGAAATAAAACAGTCTGAGGTTTTTGAAATTAAACAATTAATTTTTAATTTGATTTAACAAGAAAAAGTCAACTTTTAAATTTGCAACTTGAAGACTTTAGTTGTGGTGCTTATTGAGCAAATTGCTGTTTCCGTTATATAAGGAGAATTTACAAAGTTATGTTCGAATATATGGAAGTATTTAGTTAGAAATTGATCATTTTTTATTCTTGCTTGAAGCTTTATCGTCAAAACCACCGCCTACAACAATCAAGTCAGAAAGTTCGGCCAGTTCAAAAAGTTCCGCAGGATCTGGCTCGGGTTCATCGGCGTCTACTGATAGCAGTTCGGAATCAGATTCCTCTGAGAGCGCTGCCAGCCCACAACAGCAGCCAAAGAAAAAGGAATCCCACCCACCGCCCAGATCAACGACCACAAGCACCGCAACTAAGAGACCTCTGGCTTCTGTCGCAGCTGCTAAACCACAAAAAATCACCAAAAGACAAGGTCTTTTACTTCCATCGCCATAAACCTCATAATCTATTTAAATTAAACGTTGAAGTTTAAATTTGAAAAATTAATTAATAATAAATACAAAATTACTAATCAATCGAACATTTACATTGAAATTTGTATTCAGTTCCCTTAAATGAAATGAAACAAACTTCACTTATTGTTTAGGCTCAATAAAAAGTGAAGATGAAGGGACTGATAGTGATAAGGAAATGGAAGATACGAAAGATTTATCGCCAAGTAAAAATGTCGTCAAAGGTAAAAGAAAACCCCAACCAAGGAAAGGTAGCAAAATGTTGCAGATGCAAGTTAAAGTTGAAACTGATTCCGAATCGGATGCTGGTAAATTGAATGATCGTTTAGTTGAATTCAAAAACCAATAATAAAGAAAACAGTATTGTTGATTTGTACGAAATTTCAGGTGACACGAAGAAAGTCATCTCAAAATCTCCCACAAAAAGAGCCCGGCCTAGCAGTGCAGTGCGGTTGAATGCCTCGAGGTCGAGTCAAGGAAATGGTAATTCTGCTAACAGCAGGGGAAGTCAGAGCAGCCGGGCTCGTACGATGAAAGATCGCGAATGTCCTCTGGCAGCTTCTTGCAACAACCGAGGTCACCTCTCTGGAAAATCTGATATTCATTTTACCATGGAAGCTTGCCCTTACTATCACAATATTACGCCCCAAGATTGTGTGTAAGTATATAAAAAAAAAATAAATAATTAAAGAATATTCGTTCGCGTAAAAGTTTCATCATCATGAAATACTGGGGCTTCATAAGTTATAATTGCTTTTAATTTAATAACGTTAATCGATTCAATCTCAAGTAAGATATGATAATGAAACACAAATTAAAACAGGCATGAATTTGCAGAGACTTTTACAAAGAAAGGAAGAAGCGGGAGGAAGACAGGAGGAAAGCTCTCGCGATCATGGGCAAGAAATCGCCCAAAGGCGTTCATCAGACAAACGAGCAGCGCAATTATCAGCTCAGGGTGAAAGAAATGCGATCAAAGTGGAAGCCCAAAGCCGAAGGCAATAGTAATGACAGCGACAGCGGAAGCGAGACTCCGGGCGCTGACAAGGACCGTCAGCCGCGTCTCAACAACCTCACCTCTGATTATGATCTAAAACTTTTTATGGAGGCTCAAGCCATCGCCAGTGAAAAAATTGTACGTAAAAGTCTTTATTAGATAAGCGGTGTCGTCGAAGAGTCGACTCTGAGTCAAATTTGTTTTAACAAGTTTGAAACAACCACTTTTTTATTTTTCTAAAGAAAAACTTTGATTCAATACCCATTATGGTAACTGATTATCCAATAGACTTTATGAGAGTGAAACGTAATTGGATTAGTGAAACTGAGTTTATCGTCGGAGATAGTTTATAATTGATTTTATTATTTTTTTTTTTTTTCAGGAGAAGGAACAAAAGGAATTGGATTATGATGGAGATGGAAGAAGCGTCACTGGCACTCGTTGTGTCGAGATGGGAAAATGGGAGATGGAAGTTTGGTACCAAAGTCCGTACCCTGAAGAATTCAGTCGTGCTCCAAAACTATACCTTTGCGAGTACTGTCTTAGGTATGCAAAAAGTCGACAGGTCCTAAGGCGACACCGGGAAAAGTGTCTTTGGAGGCACCCACCTGGACACGAAGTTTATCGGTAACTTAACTTGAAGATTTTTCTATCTTAACATGAGCAAAAGAAACTAAGTATTCTGATTTAATCTTTTTGTCATTTCAGAAAAGACAAAATCGGAGTCTGGGAAGTCGACGGGAAACGTTACAAGCAGTATTGTCAAAATTTGTGTCTACTTGCCAAATTTTTTTTGGACCACAAAACGCTTTACTATGACGTCGAGCCTTTTCTCTTCTATGTAATGACAATTGGGGACTCCGAAAAAAAAAGAAAAAAAAAAAAAAAAAAAAAAAAAAAAAAAAAAAAAAAAAAAAAAAAAAAAAAAAAAAAAAAAAAAAAAAAAAAAAAAAAAAAAACAAAAACAAAAACAAAAAATTAAAAAGAAAAAAAAAACGTTGATATTGAACCATTTTTACGATCGACATTTATTAGCAGGTAAGTGGAGCATATTTTTATTCAATACACTTTTAATCATTGATTGTGTAAGAACATCTGAATTACCATTCGAACGGCGAGTCATCGTAAATGAAATCAAACGAGGATTTGGTAATGAGATTCAGTTTGAGAACATTTATGCAAATTTGACCGACAAAATCATCTATAAAAATAAAGGATTAAATTTTATTTTTAGTTGAAAGGGCGTACTAAGTTTGAACACGTCTTCACCTTGGCGACCCCACTCTGGCCTATGCGCCCATTTAATGCGGTATTGCAGTCTCGAAATCTTTAACAGCGTTCAGCGACCCTTGCCCTAGTAAATGCTCCAGTGAAATCTCAACCAATAACACAACTCATCCTGCTCCCCCATCAAAACTTGAAACAAAAAACGTTACAACCAAAGAAGCAACATTTATTTCAGCGCTGATTCGCAATTCAATCGAACGGCCGACAATCTTTCGTTTTGTCAACCTGGCCACGCCCCAGTTGGCCGGTGCCAATTAAAACAAAAAAAAAGAAGAAGCCGCATCGACATTTTGGCTGGATTTGTTCCGCGCGCAGATAAGCCGCAGCCAGCGCCGAGAAAGCAGAGTCGCAGTTGGCATCAATCTTGCGGCAAAAGTAATGTATCCTTGGCATCGGTGTGAATGGCAAAGAAGGGCCGAAATCGCAGGCCCCTGCGCGCAGCCCTGCAGCAGCGGCACGCAGCGTCCGCTTCCTGCAGCATTGTCGAGTGAAATCTTTATCGACGTTCAACGACCCCGACCCTGGCTAGACGTCGGGGGTGGCGCATTCAGCGGATGTGGCGTCCGGGCGCGCAGGATACGCAGGGCCATACGTCGAGTCAAGGGGATGGTTGATAGCGTACGCTCTGCGCCAGTCGCTGCCCTAGAGAGGGGGGAGCCAGCGACGCTTCACCTCGTCGGGTCGTCAACCTTTCCGCGGCGCACTGCGACGTCGGGCTCGTTATTATTTCCTCCAACCCCCGCACACGCCTGGCTTAAATCGCGGCGCCTGCGAAATCCCCAAGGATCCCAACCGATGTTCCCTCTTCTATATTTTTTCCTTGTCCTTTTTTTTTTTTTTTTCACATTTTCCTCCTTCTTTGCAGCCTTTTCTTCGCACTCACGCACGCCTCCGAACCGATTTTCACTTCGGGTGTCGAGACCGAACCCAGTCACTCGTAACACATGAGAATTCTTTCGTGCTATTCTTTCTTCCTAGCTCCTCTGTACCTGTTCAGGCGTTTAGAAATCCAATGTGCGCCCTGCCAATTGCTCGATTTTGATACTCGAGTAAAGCCGAGGGACGACCTCAGGCGCAACAAAATCTTGCACCATTGTGATTGTTCTCTAGTTCTCTTTCTTCCTTTCTCTCTTTCTCTCTCTGCCTCTCTTGTTCAACTTCCCTCGTTGCCGTTGAAAATGGAGATTGTACTATAGATCTCTTTACGAATTTGAGGTCGCTTTGATTTCAGATTTGCGAGTTATCAAAATTGGAATTGTTGATTTGATTGCAGTACGTCTACGTTGATAACAATCGGGAATTTAATCCTGGTTTGATTGTTTCTCGAACATTGTGCCTATACTTTGTGTAAACCTTTTGTACGAGATTGTTATCCAATGATGATCGGATAATGTTGAACGTGCAGATTAGTCGCTGCGTAATCAGTGAATCTACAACAGAACTTGAACAGATAAAATATCGGTTTAATTTACAACCAGCTCGAACTACAATTACACTTCCTCGGCTCCTAAATAAGATGGACATTTGCATTCAAGTCGAATAAACTTTTCCGATTCTGATCTCGAGCCGGTGTCCAACACCCTTTAATCAAATTTAAATTCCAACTCGTAGCTGCGAAATGTGAAAATTAAATTAAAAGAAATAAAAAAAAACACACACACAGAATATACCCTTTCATTCGCAGTACATTCATCGTTTTCGTTATTTTTATTCCCAGGGCTTTTCTGGAAAATTTGTTCCCTCGCACCCGATAAGCTTCTTTCGAGAATATATTGGGTTCGCGCTATTTGTTCGATTGTTTGCTTGTTAATTGTTTGCAATACGCTGATTTAAGTTGATACCGAGTGCCAATGATTAATGAGCTTATTGTCATGTTAAATGGGCTTCGCACTCAGCATTAATAGATTGTTTGTTCTAAAGGGTGAAGGGGCAGGGGAATAATTAAAGAGTGGAGCTGGATATGAAATTTATCGTTTGATGTTTGGAAAATTTCGCGCTTTGTTTGACGCTTTATTGAATTTGCCAAACACTGGCTGAACGGAATTCAGAAAAATCTTTAATGAGAATCCACAGAAGGTGCCAATTCTTCGTCAAATGAAAAACAAAGCACTGAAAAAGAAACATTCAATGAAGTTTACACGTATAACATTTTTTTTTTGTTTTTTGTTTTTTTTGTTTTTTTTTTTTTTTTCATTTTTGCTGCTCTTTCATTTTTGTTTTTAACGCTTGCATTTGTCATTTCAGAAACACCAAAAAGGGATTAACGAAATTCGAAATCTGAAAAGCATCATAACAGTCGAGCGATTACAAAATGGTTCGAGCCGAGAGAGAGGATGAGAGAACGAGGGAGAGAGCGGTCGCGCACAACAGCGTCGACGAAAATTGGATTGTGCCCGGGAGATTTTTGGATCGCGATCAGACGGGCATTTGTCAAATGCGCCGCGTTGGATCTTGTTCAATAGCGTTATCGAAGGTTCGTCGACCTGACGGCAGTGGTTTTCATTTCGCTTGCCAAGTGCACGATAAGTTTATTGAAACATTTGGAGCGCGGCCCGGCGTTGTTGCACTTCAACGTCGTAATCGCATCTCAGCGCCGCGCACTCTGTCAAGAACTTTGTGGTTTATTAAGCAGCCGGCTAGACTGGATGGCTGCATAGACGAGCCGATCGGATGCGCGCAAAGAAGACATGGGCGTCTCTTCTTACAAGCCAGACGCAGGTATTTGCGTCTAGACGGGACCCACCCAAAGGGGAGGCAAAGAGAAACCCGTAGGCAAAGTCAAAGACCGGCTGAATTTGTTGAATTTAATATCACCCGATACTACGCGCCCTTCTAATGCTGACGAATTGCAACGCGGGCTTATATACAATTTATAAATGTAAATTCCGCGCGAGAAGAAAAAAATTCGCTCCTACGCAACCCTCGATTATTCACATCCAAATTAACAGGCCGCTGAAATCGACTGCGGTTTACAGACCACTTGGCCCCTTCGGAAAAGAAGTCTTTCAATGTCTGCAAACTTTTCTTCCTTTTTTTCTCCATCGCTTTCTTCTGTACGATCGTGCGTCTACCCCCCGCCTCCTTAATCTTCCCATTTTCTTAGCCCCTTTGAGGTGGAGGCAAAAAAAATACGGTGTACAAGAAACCTGCCAAGTTCCATCCCATCGATGGCCTCGACAACAAAACAAAAAGTCTTGTAAAATCTTAATTGGTGACATAACTGCGCTCAAGTTGGCATCACACTTCCGACAAGTTGCAACCCGTTTCCACGGGTTCGAACAAGTCAGTTATAACCGGTTGAATCTATCCTAATTGTCCATGATTGATAATAATTGTCTCTACTTAATTAGCCTCCTGAAACTTGTAATGGCTCTCATTAGACTTGCAATAAAAATATTGTCTTGCTTGGAGAGAGACTCTCGTCCTGTTCTTCATTTTTTTTGTGATGTCTAATTAAGAGAGCGAGAGAGAGAGAGCGAGAGCGAGAGAGAGAGAGAGAGAGAGAGAGAGAGAGAGAGAGAGAGAGAGAGAGAGAGAGAGGGAGAGGGGGCAAGAGATCCACATCCGTTTTGAGGTACAATTTAAGTTTGATAATACAATAAACAGTCACGTGGATTACATCGCGATATCAGCAGAGGGTGGAACAAGGACGGAGACGTGGTGTGGGAAGCGGCTGGTGATGAACTGAGTTAGACGAGGGGGAGCGGAGAAGAGCCTGGAGGAGTCTGAGGACGAAGAGGAGCAAAGGGCGAAGCCAGCGGGAAGGGATGCTGGATTTTCCTTAAAAATACTCTTAGACGTCTGGGAAAAGTATGGGAGGAGAGACGCGACTCAAGACGAGACAGACACAACGAAGAACCCCCGAGACTTTTCGTTTTTCAAGATCACTTCCGGGATAAGTTTGCACGCTCCACCGAGACTTATTTTGGACGTTTGAAAAGTTACAAATGGCATTAGTTGAATTAACTGAAAAACGTCCGGCATCACACGTCGCGGACCAAGAAATATCACTCCAACCAAATGGCATCAGCAGCCAACCGTCAGTGCTGCTCATCTTTTTTCATCCCAAAGTTTTCCTTGGTCCGAATGATTGTCGATTGTTTATCCGGACGTATCGCGGTTGATTTATCGTCTACTAAGGGATGGGGGCGTGTTATTTTATGAGATTTATTTGATGCGCTTTTAGAAGTTGCATCAAAGTCGGACTGAAGAATGTTATGCGCAAATATTGTTAGACAGTTTGGTTTTCTCGGTCCAAAAGTTTATAATAAATGTTTATTAGCTTTTATTTGTTTTTCTTTTTTTTTGTAACTGTATATCAAAGTGTGTAAAAGATTTAATCATTTAATACTCTGCGGGAAAATTGTACTATTGAAATGTAGAAAAAAAAAATCTTGTACAATTTTTATCTTTCAACTTTTGACACTCTGCGACACTCTGTAACTCAAAAAGTTTAGGCCAGAAAAAAAAATTGACGTTTCAAATAAATAATTCCACTTCATGTAAAGTTCTTCGTTGAAGTTTGAAAATTACACGAAAAATTTAGTTTCAAAACTGCCGTCAATTACGGTTAATGGACCTTCAAAAAAAAAAAAAAAAAAACCTTCCAAAAACGTTGTTTTTTTTGTTTGTTTTTTTATTTCAGAAAAATTTCAAGCCAAGTCTGCTTTATATCTCCGAAAGTATTTCTACGATTTTTCAAAAAACCACCGGAACATTTTATCTCGATGGAAAAAAAAAGGAAAGAAAAATGAAAAGAAAATCAAGAGAGAAAAAAAGGGCGTACGAAAAAGGGAACGAATCCTTCAAATTCCAACATTTTTCTATCTCAAACGAGAAGAGAATCCTAAACGAATTTTCGACCATATAAGCGTGGATAGAATTTGATCCATTGAGTGAGGGCGTAAATCTATTTTGTTGCAGCGAGTCTGAAATTGCGAGGTGTTAATTGCTTCGTCTAATCCAAAGTCGACCAACACAAGAGAGCAAACTGTGAAGAGTCCTAAACATCGGCGCTGACCAGGGGGCGCCGTGTGCGTTCATCTTGAGAGGGTAACTTCTTTGCTGGTGTGAACGATTGGACGGACGGACGCGGGGGTGCAAAAGGGATGACGTAGGACAGAAGTATAACTCCATGGAGGGCGTCGATACTACGCGCCCGAGAAGAGGTTGGGGTAGGCTCGCCATGAGGCTGCAAACCTTGCAAACTGTGGCTCCCCCCGGTTGCCCGCGACCCGCTGGCGCCCCCTCGCGGTGGATCGATGCCAGACAGTTCTGTTCACACGACCGAATACACATCAGTCCCCTCAAGCTCCACCTTCGCCGCTCGTTTCCCATTCGTCGGATGCGGGACTTGGCGCTAAAAAGTCGCAAGTTTCGGCGCAGCGTCGGTGCGCTCGGGGAAATCCCCCCGGTCGGCCTAAGCACGCACGCGCCCCGATTCCTCAATGGGTTTATTTTGCGCCAGCTAAGAGAGCATCCGCACTGCGCCCAGCGCCATCTGCCCGCGAAATTGAAACCGCCCTCTGGCCGGGGGACGGAGCATGAAAATGTGCCAAATTTCTTATTAACAGGGTCGAGCACAACATTTTTCATCGTCACCCCCCTCTTTTTTAACGCTTTTCTTCTTGTCTTTTTGTGCGCGCCCCTAACTTATTACTATGAGTTCCGCTTTTTTGGCAAGTTATCTTGAGCGATGTGCAAACTTTACCCACACTCGCACACGTTTTTGCAGACTTTACGAGCGTGCTCAGAGAGAGAGAGGGGGGGAGGAAGGGAGGGAGGGAGGAAAAACACGCGGACTGTAAATAGCAACTTTTGCTCCGGCGATTTTTGTCTCGCTGGTCAAATTTGATTAGGGGCTTTTTGATGGAGAGCTGGATTTGAATCGGAGATTTGTTGAGAACTTTTTTTTTCTTCTTCTTGCCAAGTTGAATATGGTAATGAGATTTGGACCGCGATAGTTAGGGGGTTTAGGGCAGGGCTTTGAGTGATTCAAATGATAGTTGCTGGTGCGCCCGTGAGTGTGTGCGCCAACTCCAATTGCAATTAGCGAAATTAAAAACAACGACTGGACGAATTAACACAGAGACCCCGAAAAAAAAATATATATATATAAAACACGGATAACTGAAATTAAACGGAAGAAGAAAACCAAAAATAGAACAAACAAAGAGCGAGGACAAAAAGCACCTTGCTCTGTTCTGCGTCCGAGGTCATGGCAGGGACAAAAGAACTGAGAAACAAAGTCAGCCACCCGCTCAGAAAACAGACCCCCGCGCGCGGAACCGGTGCAGATTAGAGCGAACGCTAAACACGCCATTAACAATAATTCTGTTTGTCTGCGGAGGCTCACAACAAACGCGCCATGAGAGAATCCAACCGGCACAACGAGGGAGTCGTGTTGGCTTCCACTTTTTTGTCAGGCTCTTTGTTTGGCGTTTTGTTCGAGGATAACGTTCTCACCCGGTTTCCTTCTTAGGCTCTCGAATGAGAAACCTTGGAAGGGGTCGCAGACAAGGAGGGGGCGCTTCTGTCGGCCACTTGAACGAGCCGTGAGGTTTGATTCTTTTAATCTGGAACCTTTAGCTCAAGGGCCAGGTGTTGATGCCAAAGGGCTGACTTAATTTTGTACTTAATCTTTGTATTTCAAAGGAAACTGATGGGTTCGTTTGTTTTATGTCAAAATGAAAATAGGTAGGCCTGTCAATAGATGGCGCTAGCATTTCATTTGAGACTAACTCGACAGAGGGCGTTGCAGGCAAAGTGCAAGTTGGAAATGAAAATGAATCAGATAAGTGAAATCAATCTGTCGATTTAAGTTTTAATAACTGTTACAGATACAGGTTGATTGAAAGTTTTTGGAAATTTCGAAGTAATAAGTTCGTAGGGAAAGAATTGTTTTGTTTTCTTGTAACGGAAGAAACCATCGACACAGGAAATAAAGCTAACTAATTAAAACAATAGAGATACGATCGGTGCTTTAATTATCGTTGATATCAAAAAAAAAAAAAAAAAACCGAAACACCTGGCATCTCAGTACACGATCAATACGAATTCGCAGAATGCTCTTGGCCCTTGATGGCGTGCATGCAAAAGAAGCGCAGTCATACGTTTCAACGATGAATGGAAAACGTCGTTTCATTCTCAGAAATCAACTCTGTCCCGCTCGCTTGATTGGCCCGTCTCATTAATTTCTCAGATACAATCGCACGCAGGAAATCAATGTTGTATCATAATTCATTTCATTCTTCAAGATTTGATTTCACTGTTTGCACCTTACATGAAGCTAAAGCTTTCCATACTTTTTATCTGCAATTTTGTTTTTTTTTTTTTTTTTTGTTCATTTATTTTGTATGAATCAAAAACTTCTTTAACGTTTGATATCACTATTTTGTCTGTACTCTGTTTTATGTTTCGTCTAATTGATTTTCATTGTCACCTATGGCATTTGTCATTTCAGAGTCTGCAAGAATTCACGGCTTCTGCTGCCAGTTGTCAAAATTATCTCGGCAGGGAAATTTCTCGACCGAGCACTTTGTACTATCAATAATAAATCAACGCGGTGCAAGTGAAAACGCGACGACCACTTTGATCCGGGGGACTATTAATGCGAGAGCACACACGTTTCACCTTTTCATCCGTGGGCCATTAATTGTGTGCGGGAGTGGTGCAGTCGAAGGTGAAGATGAAAGGGAGGACGCATTTAGCGTCTTCTGGGTACGCATCAGGTTTCTGAGAAGGTGAAGCTAGGGCCTCAGAGCAAATAAAATTAATAGGCCATTGCCAAGGCAATCACGGACAGTTATGGCAAAACTGCACTCGGCATACCCCAAGGATTCAACACAAAATTCTTAAAAATGGAAAACAATTTTGTTGTTTAAGAGATAGAGAGAGAGAGAAAAAAAGAAGGTTTTATTCATTGCAATTCAATTTGTTTCAATTGTTTATTTTGTGATCTTTTGAATGATGATTTTTGTGGATTTCAGATAAGTTTTGATTTCTTCTGATGGTTCTTTGGAACATTTTTTCCCCCACATCCTGTCTCGGCTGAAAACTTTCGGCCCACCCGATAGACAAGAGGAACGCTTTGTTCGGCGCAAAGAAAGTGGAGGAGGAAACTCGATGCATCTAAATATAGAAATGACCGTCGCAAAGGCACTGCACGGCGCGTTCAACATGTACTTTCATGCAATCGAATGTGATAAGCGCAAGAGTCCATTGACTGCGAGTTGAAAATCGACCAGACGCGTGGAAAAAGGATGAAAGACCTCGGGGCCGGAGTTATCTCAAGTGCCGGTCTGGAATTCAGCATTCTTCGAATTTCGCGCTGGGTTTTAATTATATTGGACCACGTGGATGGATCCGGGTCGAGCACCCAGACCGACGCTTTTCGTTGGAAAAGTACAAATGGAAACTAAGGAAACCTCTACGCGGAATTATGAAAAGAGACCAGGCGCTCACTCCAGTGCCCGTGGAGGGAAAAAAAAAACTTTTTTTTCTCCCTTTCGAATGACTACATTCAATTCGACCTCGTGCAGTAATTTGAAATATCTTTCTGGATAAATTTTGTGGTCTGAGGTTTTAACACTGTTTGATAAGGAGCTATTCTCCTTTTTTTTTCTTTTTGAAAGTTGTCCCTTTTTGAAAACGTTTTTTTTTTGTTCTCCTTTGGATGTTCTTTTTTTTCGTTCACATTGTATTTTATTTGTAAAAAAACGAGTCATTGCAACGGTCGAGTGAAAAAAAAGGTTGCCTTTGCCGGACAAAAACGTATAATCAGAATCGAAGAGTAGGTTTACAATGATTGCGTTAATACGAAGCCGCAGCACAACACGGTCCGGCAACAAAGTGCAGCCGAGGCCTTCAATTAGGCTTCGTCTCATGTCATATCCCTTTGTCGCCATTTTCCTGTGCCGCTTGCTGGTGTGTAGCGGCCGATGTAACTGCAAGCGCTCGCCAAATTGCCAGTTGTCATTTGCCAGGCCAAAGGAGTAACCGTCCATCCGGATGTCTCCAGAGACCCATGGGTCTCAACCGTACAGCGATCAGCTTGTCAATAAATAATTGATTTACATCCTACACCACAGACCGCAGTGAATCTTTGATAAGTCCAAAGGATTCAACGCAAAATATTTTGCCTCCCACTACTGTTTCTTCTTTTTCTTTACAAGATTTACACCCACTCAGTGAACCGAAACAAAATTGACCAAACTAAAGTTACCTTTCTTTAGTTACTACAAGGAAAGGCTAACAAACTAACTGAAATTTTGATTCCTTGTATAAAAGTTGCAACAAAATGGTATCAGAAAAATGTTCTTTTTTTATAAGTCTTGAGTTGACGAGAAACTGGATAGTCGGTTGGAATGTTTCAACTATCAGATTTTGAGAAAGGAACAAAAAAAAAGGTCTGGCAAAAATTGGAAGGAAAAAAGAAGGAAAGAAGAAGAAGGAACTGTGAGAGAGGTAGCGTAGCGGTGTTTCGCGCAGGCGTCATCAGTCATGTAGTGGTGTCTGGTGGGATTTAATTCTGCGGTATCTGGCATCGCTGGTGCGAGCCGAGACAGACGGCCCTGAGGCAGAAGAGACTACTGACCCAAGGACGTCGCGGGGCCCAGATTCCTGGCCGAGGCACGTATGACCGGCTGCTTCCTCCCGCCGCCTCACCCCCACAGCCTCGGATCCCTTTACTTAGCCTTTGGCTTTTGACGCTCGCCTCGACCAGTCGATTCGTCCGGCTCACTCGATCCGAATTTCTTCGATTTGTCCTCCACACAATGCTCTGCGAGACCAGACCAGTTAGCAACAGCTTGGAAGCTCCCGATCTAACGGGTGTCTCGCACGTTCCGAAGACTTCTTATTCTTTTAAAATTACACCGAACGCTGTAACAACCGAATTAATCGCTCCCCGCAGCTATTGAATAATTTGCACACATTTAATTCTACTCATTAAATCAAATCTAATTAAAAATTAATTATATTAATTAGACCCTCGTGCAGTAGGATTGAGATTTTTTTTTATAATCTTAGTTATTAAATAAATTGATCAGTTTGAGGTTTAATTGGAAACAGGGTTTAATTAATCCTTCGTTAAATTTAATTTTCCATTTAGTTCGTTAGAGAGGGAAAATAAAATCATTTGGCCTCCTCTTTTTGCAAATTTTGCGACTCTTGTGGTTTTGTATGTGGCGCATTCTTAGTTGCGCGTCTGAATAAATGTAGAGTAGTACTAATTTGATATTAAGTTTTTTTAAGCTTGTTTCTCTCTCCCTCTCTCTCTCTCTCTCTGATTAATTCTGTTTAATGTACCAATAAGCGTTTATTTGTTTCTACTTATTATGGTTAATGACCGTACGATGGTAAAATGCAGGTCATTGATTGAGAATGATCGGCTTGAGACAACAATGTAAGAAAAATAATGGATCGAAGGCAACTGCGCGTCATTAGATGGAGATCTGATACAATGGGTTAAAGATGAAGAAGCGTGGCCGATTATGGCTTATGACAAATTGAAGATGATGAATTACAAGTAATTAAAGAAACATTAGAGATGTTACAGTTGCGCTACTGGTTGATTGATTATACACAAAAATAAAAAAAGAAAGCACAAAGTGGCAAAAATGAATGTTCAAAAAATGTTTGCAAATAAAATTAAACCAAAGGGTTTTATACAACGTTAATATCTTGATGTATTAATTTGTGTGTAAATTTGTTTGTTTGTTTGATTTTTATTAGCGAAATTGAATAATCTTTCATTTCGAGGGCGTCACCAAAAAATCACGCTGCGATAATGGAGCAGGCAAATAAAGTCATTGGAGCATCCGAGACAAAGACATTAAGAAACTTTTTTTTTTTTTCTTTTCGACACAAAAACTTGCGGCTTGGTTCCTCGCGTTTCCTTCGAGCGTACACTCGGATGATTTAATTAGCTTTAAGTGGAAAAAAATATATTTAAAAAAATCAGCCACCCCACTTCTTCAGAGTCAGTCACTTTTTTGTCCCTGATAACGACGTCAGACGAATTAACGACCGGCATATAATCAGAGTAAACTCTCGTTTACCACAACTGCTCCCGAACAAGTGCAATCCACTTATTTCAAGTAATTTAAAATTAGGGGACAGCGTGTGCAGCGGCCGAATAGCGCTGTTATTCCGCCTTATAACTTTGTTTTATCTGCCTCCTTCCGTTCGTGTCTTACGTCGGTCGTAAAACTTTTTTCATTTTGTTTTGCGTGGCTTGTACGGTTGTTAATTGTGTGACGTTTTTATGACTTATGAAATTAATTAGTTCAGTCGAGTCGTTCCGCTGATTCGCGCTCTCGGACGCTACAATTTAACCGGACAGAAATCGATGGAATACATTTTTAATCTCATTAATTAATATGATACATCGCGGCTGACCGAATCTCCGTCGGTCGACGAATAAAATTTCGCAGACAGTTTTGTACACTGGCCACTGGCTACATGAAAGTGAAAACCGCAACTTTAATTGTACCAATTTTAATCAGTCTCTCTTTTTTTTATTTCAGTTCTTTTCATTTACCCTTTTGTGTTTTTTTTCTGTTTTCTTTTTTTCATGACCGGATTTTAATCGACCGACAAAGTTAGATATTTTATACTGAAAAAAAAAAAAAAAAGTTACACATTCACGTGATTGTTAATTAACTGAATGCAAGTAACAATAAGTCATCTTGAAATTAACATAATAAAAAATTCGTTCCGTGACTTTTGCATATGACATTGTGTCAGAAGGGTAAATTGTGATTGAAAAATTTTGTTTGAAATCATGTCAACTTGTACAACATAAATCTGATTATGTGATAATCAATTTACAAGTTGATAGTTGATCGATGTTACAATGTCGAACTCGAAAATTAATCCACCAAGATTTGTCGCACTTTCAAGTCACGTAACTTGGCGTTAGACGAAACGAAACACTGTTATTGTACATTCGTCACTGGTTGTCAGGGACACGAGAAATGCGTTTAAACCGTGCTTCATTTTCACACATCTTTGCAAAACCGCATGTACAAAACTCACAAATCTAAATGTTTGACTTTTTGCGAGGGGGCGGGGGGGAAAGAAGAAAAAGTTGCACACAAAATTGTGTAAAGAAACATAATTTGCGCAAAGTTTGTTCATTTTGTTAATAACAATGAAACTAAAAAAACGTACATCTTGTTGAATCAAAAAATAATCAGTTCATTAGTTTTGAATCGAACGATGTTTGCTGTCCCATCGTTGAAAATAATGAACGTCTTTTTGTTGCAGGAGAAGAATTCATTTTTGAACTACAACGTCTCGTGTATTCTCACCCTTCCGCCTTACCAGCGTCAAGGTTATGGCCGGCTTCTCATCGACTTCAGTGAGTATTGATCGAGACATTTGCCATCGTTCAGACACAATCTGCCGAATTTGCATGCGATAATTCAGTGACTCTCGTCTTCGTAACGATATAAAATACAAGGCCACCCCGGGGCACCATCTCCAATTCGCATTACACATCTCAGAAATTCGTTTAAAGCTCCTCCTTTTTTTTGCCATTGCTCTCTTCTCACCAGAGGAGGAGATCGTCACGTAATAATTTTGAATTTACATTTTAATTCGAACAAAAATTGAGGTGAAAAAAAAAAAAGAAATTTGTTAATCCCCGCGAACAAAGGGGGAAGCAAAAAAATGTACATTTTTGCTGAAATTAAAACAAAAAGAGGTGGGGGCGGGGGGAGGGGCGAGAAAGAAAATTAGCATCCGAAAAGAGAGAGGACATCCTTTAGCCGGGAAATTTCAGCTCAACATTCGGAGGCGGTAGACAAAAGGATGAGGGATAAAAAATAGTTCGCCGGGTAGAGGAATTATCAATGGAAGAGTTCGCTGAACCGCTTTTTTTGTCTGGAAACGAAGCCTCGGGGACACGAGAGGGGTGTCTTAAAAATGGGGTAGGTTCGACGAAGTGTTGATAATTAAACGCGCGCTTTTTGCCGTGACGTCATTTTCATTGATGCCGTCGACGACGTGAGGTGGGAGCTGACGTACTACGGCCCCCTTCGAGCAGAGAGCTTGCTGCTCTTGTATGTGTGTCAGGGCCGTACAAACCCGGGAGCAAGCGTTAAATTTACATCTATAAATGGCAGCGCTTGAGGGACGAACCACACTCGACCTTTTGCACCAGGGTGCTCGCTAATTGCGTCAGTAAAAGTGCCCAAGAAAGGGCTTTGAACTCAGCAACACCTCTATCGATTTGGAATATTACCAGACAAAGTATTTCAAATTTGAGCTTGCTCATTGGATTCGAATTTGAAAGTCTAATTCTTCGTCAACTTAAAATAATGCCCTTTGTTTGAATTACCGGGGTGTTATTTTAGCGTTCCTTTAATTTTAAATAATCCTTATTAGTTTCACATTCGCTTATCAGTGTAATTGAAATCGTCATAGCACGAATTAAAAATAACGAGATGAATTATTCCAATTGTATGCAAAAGCTGTAAATTGTAATAACACAGATAGTTGATTGATTCACATCCCAAAACACAGAGAGAAGTGAATAATTTTAGTAATGTTCATTGGTAAATTATTTACAATAATTAATGACTTAGGTTAGAGAATCGGAGATTGTACATGATTTTGACAGGACGTCATAATATATGCAGATATAATTTAGTAGAGGCATCGGTTGAACAGAGTTTGAACTAGTATATTCATGTCCGAGGTGGCTCACACACGTGGTCTGATTTATTGTTTGTATTAGGCGATTGTGATTGTACTAATCACGTAACACCAATGAGATTCCCCGGTATTATTACACCCCATTCAATTATCTCAAGATCTAATGAGAGGAAACCAGCCGTGAGATCCAACCTATTCATTTTAATAACGCTTTCTGGATACAACTTTATGATACAAACCAAATTAATAACACAACCCTACCAATTATTTGGTCGTACAATTTTCTTAACGTCAGTTTCTAATTCTTGTTATGATATTTTATTCAGCACCAACGAGTTTGTTTGCACATCGAGGACATGATTCGAGCTGAAATTCTTCACTTTCAATTTAGGCGTCAGGAGGCCAGGGAACTTAATCCAAGTGGAAGTGACAGTCCGAAGGCGAGGCCGAAAAATGTCTGTGCAAAAGTCATTCATCGGTAGGAAAAGCTGTGAATCGCTCGGAGGTTGAAAGGAGACGTATAAAAGTGATGGAGTCGTGACGTTATTGCTGCTGCAAGTGGGAAGTGGCTGATAGGCTAGCAGTGGCGGATGAGTTTGGAAACGGGGGCGCCCCCCGCGGTGGCATCAAATATGAAAGCAGGGGACAAATGACGCGGTGCCAATTATGACGCTGGTTTTTCGCCCCGGCAAAGACAGAGAGACGCCTTGGAGCGTGTGCACGCACGCGGCGGCTGTGTGGGTGTGCGGCTAGCGAAAAGTGCGACGCCCGGCGTCTCGCCGCATCGATCGCTGGGCTCAGCGCCGCCAGCACTGCCCTGTAGCTTTTGCCGGTTGCAGCGCACGCCGGTTTTCTCGCAGGGATGGCAATCGCGTGACCTCCCGTGACCTCACCGCCCGCCGCCCCCGCAGGGCTCAACCAAGGGACGAGAGAGCATCCCCGCACACTGTCACTATACTGCCGCCACCCGTCTGCAAACTCCAGTAATGAATGTCCCGAGATGCTCTCTTCTTGCACGCCACGCTTCTCAGTTTCCATCTCGTCACTCCGAACCGAGCCTCTAATAACCACGATGTTCGCCTTTTTCAAACCCAAGCCTCCCCTGGACCAAGCAAAATCCCTAAACGTATTTTTCAGACTTGCACTCGAGAAAACCATATTGTAATCGTTAGTATAAATATTGTAACGAACAGTTTGTACGGGATAGAACGTCATGTAAAAATGGATACACTTGACTTGATTGAATCATTCAAAAATTAAAGTTTATAACTTTGTTACTACTGGCTCAATTGAGTCGTCGTAAGAATTGGGTTCAAACATTAATTTTCTGGTGAGATATTTTGATGGTAGTAATAAAACAAACATTACATCACCACACATGAGTCTGCGAAATAATCAAACTTAAAATGTACACATTTTTTATAGAGGCTTGGCTGATTTGTTATATCTCAATTTTGAATACCTGACAACAAGAAAAACACTCGACTTTTATTCTATTATTTAGCATCAGGTTTTCATTTTGTAAAGTCCAAATAGGACGTTTGTAAAAATTTGAACAAAAAATAATAACATTTATACCCCGATTGACTCTAGTTTGTATTGTTAGAAAAATTGAAAAATTAACATATTGTATCGTTACAACATACGCTGCAATATTACAATATGGGTTGCGTTGATTGCAAAATGAAAAAATAATCAGTCTCGTGGTGTGAACTTTTTTAATCCAACCTTGCAAAAAAAAATGTTTTAGAAAAAGAGCATTTTCCAGTAACTTGTGAACATTGCAAAATTTTTTTCCCATGGAATAATTAAAAAGTGACTTAACAGATGTTCATTGTTTCTGAAAAAAAAAAAACAAAAAAACAAAAAAGTTGAATGACATTTGTTATTTGATTGCAAAATAAAGAACGGAATAAAGCATACAGAATAAAAATAATGGCAAGAAAAAATGAACAAGAAAGATGAGTCTGAGTGAGAAATAAAAAATATAGAATCAATTTTGGAATCTTTCAATTTACATCAGTGGCCATTAAAACGGTCATCCATCGAGAGAATATACAAATTACGCGTCGCGCACAGCCAACAAGACATCAATCCCCGTCGATGTTCATTTGCCACTGCTGGATGTTTTTATGACTTCCATGGCAAGGTGAAGGACTTGCAATTTGCAACGGTTCAACTCTTCTCGCAGCCCCTCTTGTTTTCTTCGTTGCGACTGAAAAATTTATTGTCCGTTGAACGGATTGATTTCATAAACACCAAGTGGATTGTTTGGCTTGATTAAAACAAGTCCAACATTTTGAAATCGCGCGTGAATCAATACGCCCCCAGCCGTGATCTTTCTCGCTTTTTGCAATATTCGCAGAATGATCATTCTCCGTTCGTATGCTGGCACTCGCATTTCCTAAATGAAACAAATCGCACTGCGCTGCATTTTTTTTTTTCTATATAACAAAATGATTCGTGCCAATTTCAATTTGTCAATTCAAAAGAAAACGTCGGTTCTTTTTCTATAAATTCATTGACTGTTTCATTTTTAATTTCAGAATTGAAAAATAGGATGGCTAAACAATGAATTGGACGTCGAATCGTGAATCGAAGGCGGCATCTGATTATGAGCTGTGGGAACATAAGCAGTTCATTAAATATCGTCACACAATCAGGCGACTTTGGAGAAACCTTGCAAGCGAAGGGCTGGGTCTCTTGGATACCACCTGATTCGTCTCTCTCTCTGTCTGAGCTCTTTGGGTTTTGCCGGCCGCGTCCCCCGGCCCGCGCCCCTGTCTGCGATTGTGCGTCTCTGTCGAACCCTTTGCTCGCAGTCTATCCGCGCTATCTCTGTCTGCCCCTGGCAAGCTCGTCTGATAGAGGCGCCCGGGGAGGGGCGGGTTCGTTGAACTTCGTACTTTGGCTGGATGGTCGAGACGGGCGGGTCCGGATCAGTTGGGGGTTGCAGCTCGAGATTATCGAACCTGCTCTAAAAGTGGGGGGATGCTTCATTTATATTGTTTTAAACAAATGACACACTGACATCAAACGCGACCTGGTCCGCGCGTCAATGAGACGCCCTCTCATCAACATCATTTTTCAAGGTTTCGGCCGCGTTCATTCATCACGGCACTGGCGCCACCTGGTGTCATAAAATTCTCACCATCAATTCAGAGGGCTTTCGCTCTCTCGCGGGGATTTTGGAGTTTCCATCTCGCTGGGCTCGGCTGACTCCGATTCTGGTCCAACGGACAAGACAGTCGCTGATTAGAGATTTGAATTCAACTTCTTTATTCGCAAAAGACCTCTTGTTCTGAATCTCGTCACGGCTTTTCAAAGCTTTGCAAAACAAAAAAAAAAAAAAAAGATTCAAATGTTGTATGGAAAATGACGGTCCGATGTCGGAAATTGACCATAGAGACCAACGACTGTCCGCTGATTACAGTACCCAAAATGATACTTTGGAAGCCAGCCACTGTGCAGACAGTAGATGTCCCGTACTCGTTTTTACGTTGTCTTAAAACGCGACTTTAATGCCACTTGGAAGCAAATGGCTTCGGAAAAAGTTTGTCGCTCGGATGGTGATTTCTTTTCTTCGTCTTTTATTTTTTTTTTTTTTTCTTTTTTTTTGTCCAAGGTGATAAATTTTTGGACCGCTCGCCGTTTTTTTGATTTGTCTGTTTTCTATGCACCAGATATAACGCACCGTTTGCCACCTCAATTGAAATTCTTCGTTCGAACATGAAAACTTTCGGTTCAATACTTTGAGCCTGAAATTTATAAGTCACTTAACAAAAACTTATCAAACTATAAACTTACGATGTTTTCAGCAGTGAAAAAAAAAAAGAACAAGCGAAGAGGATTCAATGATTTTACTTGACGATAAACTTTAATGAAGATTTGAGGATTTCAAAAATGTATCACAAGTTTAGTGCAAAACGATGGATAGATTGCTTAATTGTTAATCACAGTCTGCAGTTGGCAGAGATGGGAAGAAAAAATATTTTTTTTTTCCTCAAATGTCGCAGTTTAACTTCTAATTAAATCATATCACTCGCACGTGGGGCTTTGATACTTACTGAATAAGCGTTCCAAAGTCTGCGTCATTGTTTCCATTTTTCCATTGTTAACCGAACTCTGTGATGTAATTCATCTCGCTAATTTATTCCACCGAGTATTCGTTTACGGCGATGTATTTGAAAAAGCAAAAAACGAAAAAAAAAAAAAAAAAAAGCCAAAGAAAAAAAAAACCACATAGCTACAGAAAATCGTACAAATTTTACCAAGAATTCCCCACGATGCAAAAGTGCTGTGAAACATTCCAACTTTTTATGTCCTCTGGGGTTGTTTTTTCTTTTTTGTTTCTTTTCGACCAGCCGAAACAATTGTTTTTATTTGTCGAACAAAAAAGAAGCCGAAAATAACATTTTTTTTTTCGACTTATTTGTACTGTTCAATAAAAAGGTGCGGCTTTTCACGAAGAAACAAAAATTTATTTAGTTCTGCCGAATTTTGTTTTTAATTAAACTTTGTAACCGAGGGCAAGTGAAATATATTTGCACAGGTTGGAAAAGTGTACGGGCCAAATGAATGAGTTTCACGGTGGCTCAGAGCCCGCCACTTGCTTATACGAATTTGCGGGACAGGCGAAGGCAGCGACCCGGGTGTTAATTATCGGTTTCGCTCGAGTATTGCTTTGAGAGAGAACACCACCGAGAGCACCACCTGCGCATGTAGCCCTGGACTCTATCAAACGTTCGTAATATGATTTTACGTGCAAACTCGATGGAACGATCGCTCAGTCAGACCTCAGAAGCCGTCTCATCCGTCGATGGTCATCGACCATGTTTACATTTCGCATTAAGTGCCTACCCCCTTCAGTGACAAATGTTTGCCCAGCCAAATAATCTGCCTCTGAGTGGCTATCGATAAAAAAAACTGTCTCATACAAAATGTTTTCATTACAAACATCCCAGCCAAAACGAGCAACCAAAAAAAAAAAAGTTCAAACAAATATATAACATTTTCTATGTTCTTTTTAGACACAGAAATAATTTTATCAGGTCTGTTTTTTTTTGGCTTTCATGATATAATTGAATACTAGTTAGTTAAAAAATTTTCTTTTACCTTGTTGTGAATTGCTTTGGTTTGACTCAAAAGTTAGGATTACAGTTTTATCGAATGCAGAGTACAATTCAGAGGAGGCGAAAAGTGGCAGTACAAAGAATCAAAACAATAAAGCTGTTTTTAACAAAGTGCTCTCATGCACTTGGCCAGAAAGTAAACGTACTATTTTATTTCTTTGCAGGCTACTTGTTGACGAGGGTTGAAAAGAAAATCGGCTCGCCGGAAAAGCCTTTGTCAGATTTGGGTTTAATTTCGTACCGCAGTTACTGGAAAGACGTGTTGCTACAGTACCTTTGCAATTTTGGAGGCAAAGAGCTTTCCGTCAAAGGTAAAGTATTAAGAAAATGTTTTTTTTTTTTTTTCTTCGCCGTCTCTTACTTTGCCATTGTTCTCCGATACCATTCACATTCCAGTGACCAAGTTTTTTTTTGTCTCAATTTAGATCAAGTAGGTGGAATAAATTTAATGTTTGAATTAACAGCCCGTATACTTGAGCAATGTTTAAAATCAATATTTGATTGTCTTGAAAACAAAGAAAACAAAAAGGATTGAGAAGAAAAATAAGAGAATGAGATTATTAGTCTTTTTTTTCTTTTTTGTGAGAGAGAATAATGTTTGTAAGATTTGGGCAACAATTCGGAATGTCAATAGAAGAGATACTAAACTAATTATCACTTGGGTTTCAGATATCAGCAAAGAGATGGCTATCGATTCTTACGACATCGTGAGCACGCTCCAAGCGTTGGGCATGATGAAATATTGGAAAGGCAAACACATCATACTCAAGAAGCAGGTACGCAAAAATACCAGCACAGATCGTTGAACATTTTCAAACGTCTCTAATATCTATATTAAACTTGTGGCTAATCGTTGTGGTGATCCTGATAAACAGATTGTGGTCCAGTTGTGCAATTTTTTTTTGTTTGTTAATTGAAACGTGAGCAAAACAACGTTAGAACGACTCTTACTGTTTTGAATAATCAGTGATAACAGTTTCTGATAAAGTACCCACCTCTGACAGGATTCAATAGCAGCGCCGCCTATGTAATAAAAAAAATTGTTTTCGCATCTAAAGATATTTTTTTTTTTATTAAAGGTAAGAAATGAATGACATAGAGAGAATTGAAAACAAAATTTTATTACTGGGAACAAACTAATACATAGTCATAATTTTGTTGAAAGAACTTAATTTATGTAGACTGAGATCTGATAAACTCGCTGGAAATTATTCAAAACTATTATAAATGATTGAAAAACTTATTGCGCATTTAAACGTTATTCATGTAAAATTTATATTTTAAATTTTAAACAAGATTTCAAACGTTTGGAACTTTAAAAATGATGCCCCTTGCTCATGCCCCCATCTTAATTGAATTTTGAAATTGAAAATTGTGAAACTCGATTGTCAGACTTGAAGACTAATAAGCTTTCTTTTTGCTCCTCTTGTATCAATTTTCAGGACGTCATTGACGATTACAAGGAAAGGGTCAAACGACGCGGTCCTGTTTACAAAGAAATCGATCCTGAGTGTCTGAAATGGAACCCGTTCCAGTCGCCGAAGACGCCCTCCACTTCTAATTAATACGCCTCCTCGAATTTTCGTCACAATGGCTTCGTTTCTTCTTCAGGATAACTGTAAATAGCAGACGACGGTGGTGCCACCAAGTGTTTTTTTTTTGCCATAAGCCCTGTACAGCAGCAATAAGAAAGGAGATTAGGAGACTTGTCAAGGAGAGCAATAGTTTATTTTATTTTGTACGTTTATTACATAGCGAAATCATGTACATAATTTTAGAAATGAATTTTTATAATGAAATTTGTAATGTTTTAGTATGGAATGTTGAGTTTGAAGTCATATTCGAACTGAAGTACAAATTGTATCATTGAATATTATAATTTGAAAATTGTTGGATCTGTTATAGGAAGTCTTCATGTAAAAATGGAGAAGTAACAAAAAAAAATGAAATTTTTTCGAAGATTACAAGTGTCTTGTGATTTGATTTTAAGTTTAATTGTTGTTAAAAATTATGGAACCCTCGTTTTAATATTGTCTTTTGAATTTTTGAGGTAATTTGTTTTATGTTTTCGTTGAGTGTTTGAAGTTGGTACAAAAAGAAACGCTGATTTCAGAAAATTCGAATCAGATTGCAACATTATGGATCATTGCTGTATAGCACGAAGCTGTATAAGACTGCCATAATAGGCGCAAAAGTTTCATCAACGCGAACCATTACTCAGAGTCTTGAGAACGGCCCACTGCATGAGAAACAATCGATCACTTATTTTCTCAAACGTGGGACGGACAGGCTCGATTAAACGCAGAAAAATTGACATCGTTCCGAAGAGAAGGTCTGGAACAATTAATTAATAACGGGAAATAATTGAGACAAATTAATACGAAGTGAGGAGAGAAAAAACTGCGCTCGCAATCTAGATTGCAATTAAAAGATGATTTATTTCAAAGCTGCGATACAAATCGTAATTATTCATTTTTCTTTCATACAACTCAATGAGTACTGTCACAACTGCTCTTTATTAGATTTGTTTAATTGGGTTCGCTGGGTTTTGAGTGCTTCGAACTTTTGTCCCAATAACGCAATCACTCGTGTAATTTGATTGATAAGTTGTTAATTAGTTATGTTCGGGTATACACTCTTTTTCGACTAGAAAGGACAGAGGACAACGTCCATTATAAAATTATATTTGAATTTTGCTACTGTAATCAAATTATGCGGTTACACTGACCATACCAAAGACCCTTGGATTTTATAGTAATTGGATTTTTTTTCAGCCATGATAGTGTCTACGGATTTAGCAGAAAAAAAACAGTTCTATCAAATTAATCATGAAAAACAAAAAAAAACAATTTATTCATTTATGAACTCACTAAAAATCCAGAAATTAATTTTATTTTCACATTTTGTTTTTTTTTGTTGTTCACTGGTATGTTATTTGCGACCTTACCCTCTTGTTCGTTTCTTTTTCAGCTACAAGTTCAGGTTCTTTCATTTCGTGCGAATCCAGTCCAGACAGTTTTATAGAAATTGACTATAAGAATGGCGATGAAAAAACCGGGCACACTCACATGAATTGCGCTCCAACAGGTGCCGGGTTTCGCATTCACCAGAGCACCTGATGAAGTACAATTAACATGCAGCCACTCTCGACGAACAGCAGCACATCTTCAATCCCTCGGACGTTCCTCGGGTGACTAAATTCACAAATTCTTCTTTTCGCAAGCGCGCGAAGCTTCCGCGATGATCCTTCGTTGAATCCTGATTTACCTGTTTGACGAAAGTTGTCTGGCAGACGATTTGCCAATCCGCAGCGCGCGCTACTTCAGGTACCTGACTGACATTTTAAATCACAGTCGACAGTACCGAAGTAACGCGCGTTGCAAATCGACTCTTTTTTTTCATGGCTCCTCAAAGACCTTCATCCTTAATGTTGAGACGGATTATGAAACAGTTCCAACGATTCGAGCTGGAAACAAAAATGTTGAACGCAGAATTGTTTAAGATGCATAATTAAGAGATAGTGAAAAAAAGAGATTAGATGAAAAGCAGGAGGGGAAAAAAAGGTGGAAAAATTGTGAGTCGAATTGAGTTGAAATTCCAAAGAGATGACAAGGCGCGCACTTTTTTGTGATGAAACACGTGTCAGAAGATGGAACGTGAAGTCTCGTGAAAACGAACGAGACAGGCGAGACAGAAGAGGCCTGCGGTTCTTCCGAGGGACAGCCTTGGACTGACAATGAAACGGGGCTTCGTAAGGATCTGGACTCCGTTTTGCTTAGAATTATAAACGTGGTCGCGCCCGTGTGTTAGTTTGTGTGCACCGAAACGCCAACAAATGAGACGCAATCCACG
Organism: Trissolcus brochymenae; assembly: GCA_030523145.1. NCBI lineage: Eukaryota > Metazoa > Arthropoda > Insecta > Hymenoptera > Scelionidae > Trissolcus > Trissolcus brochymenae. Next base: position 42,373 of record JAQQRF010000209.1, on the reverse strand, counting down.
AATTCTCGTAGCCTTGGAATCGCGCTTTATTCGCTTAAATATAAACCAAATGTTCGGCCCACGTTTCGTCGAGTTTGGAGAAATTCGATTCTTGAAAATTTTATTTTATCAATCGAAGATTATCTGGAACAAATAAAACCAATTGGAACGTGTTTTAATAATCCAACGGATTATACAAAATAAATCATCAAATCATTAATATATTAATGGATCATTAACCTTTTTTAAAATTGAAAATTTCATTATTCATTTCTTTTTTGTTCAAACATTTATTTTTGAGCTCAAAAAGTTCTGAAAACGAAAATAAAAATTGGCATCATAAATGAAGTTTTATTTTTGAGAACAAACAAAAAAAAATATGACAAACGTCAATAACAAAAAAAGTTCTTTTATTTTTCGCCGCTAACAATTTTGTTTCTTTATGATTAAACAATTTTTATAGATTGTCCGACAACAGTTTTAAGCCGTTACATAACGATGGAATTTTAATACCTGTTCAAACTTGACTTAGCCGTGAAAAGAGAAAAAAAAACAGCTCGGCAGTTGTTTTAAACTGCACAATAAAAGAATTACTGAAATTATATCCTCGTAAAAAGTCTCCTCACATTATAAAATTGATAATAAAATAACATTTTTGTTTCAACGTCGTAATAATGTGAAATCACAAACTCTGTTTTGCAAAATCAAATTCGTTTTATTGAAAATGAAAATGTAACTTTTTTTTTTCCTTCAATCAATCCGATTAGGATAAAAGCTGTAGGGGAAAGTTACACGAAATTGGCACCGACCGAAGATCCTGATTGGAATACTGATTGAATTATACTGCAAAGGAGTATCGCGTGGTCGCGAGGGGGTTTCGTGAGACGAGAGGTCGTGAAATTGGCAGAAAATCAACGGTCCGTGCAAGTGTCTCGGGATATAGCTATTTTTAGGCCGCCGCACTGCGGAACACTTGCAGGATACTGCGAATGAGTTTGTAAGTGACGGTGAAACGAGCCAACCAAAGGAAGAAAAGTTGCAAGCGAAATAAAAGCCAAGAGCGCAGCGTTTTTGACAGGCCACAAACACAATTGGGCCATCAAGTGGCAAATAAAAAGCGAACCCATAAGCTGAATTGAAAAAACTGATGACGTCATTAATCAGCCACTTGACTTTGTTTTTCAATTTTAAATTCAATTAAGATGATTGATAAACGAGATTATTATTTTCAATTCAAAAAAGTGCCATCGGAGACATCAGAAAGAATTTTCCTTTCATTTATTTCTTTCAAAAGGTAAACGACAAGATTTCACTTTTAAACATTACTTTAAATTCAAATTCATTGCTCTTTTTTTGCAAACATTGTCAGCAAAAATGAGACAGTTTTTGGCAGAACGAGACAGAAATTGATGAACGAGAAAACGAGAATAAAAAAATTGCATGATTCAGGAAATTTTGATGCGTTTCAAGTAAGAGAGAACATAGTTCAAGGATAGCGCGAAATTCAAACAGTGCGCGTGAGGGAGAGGTTGGAGGTGGAAGAGGAGAAAGATAAAGAGTCTAACGGGGGTAAAGGAAGCCGGTGTGCGAATTGTTCGCCGATCTCACGAATTTCAAGGACGTCTCCGTGAAACCGGCTCCAAGGTGAAGAGAGCAGTAAAGAAACGGCGCGACATGAGAGGGGCAGGGGGTCGGGAGGGCGCGCGCACTTTTGCAAACGCCAGAAGGGATCCGCTCGGTACTGACGTCATCGAATCCCATTTCCGTTTGCTTTTGTCCGTCGCTTTTGGCCATCAGATTTGCACTCCACTCCGACTTTCATCTTTTCACCTAATCATAAATCTTCTGACAATTTTGTCAGATTTATTTGATCAACGTAGCACACAACTCTTTGCACTTCTTTTTTCTTTTACAACAAACTGTTTTTATCCGGTAACAAACAATTTCATTTCGTTGAACAGTTTTTCGTGTGATATTTTTATAAATCTGGTTCAGTGGAGTATAAGGTGGTTCGTTAAATGAGACACGGCTGTACGGTAATCGGTGACAGGTATAAATTCGTCGCGTGAGCGAAACACAATAACGCGGTCTTTAAACCACGTCCTGAGACCTCGAGACCGTGACGTGTCGCGGCGCTCTATACAAGAGGCGTCCAACCGCCACACCCGTCACGCCAAATTTAAATCGCGCTGTTCCATGACTTTGTAACTGATCGGCATGGACGAACGAGGTAGCTCGAATTATTTTTGTACGCCAAAGATTTTCATCTGCTGATTTGTCAGCTACACAGATTTAAGCTCGTGTCTTCTCCCCGAGGCTACGATGTTTTTCAGAATCAGCTATCTCGCGGGAATTAAAATTTGCGTCGACAAAAATATACGGCCAGACGATCGTTTGTGACGGACATGAAAGCAACCGAGATGACCTTGAACAATCAGCTAACAGATAAGCGCGTATTTCGTTTTGCTTTTCAGTTGTGTTGAAAGTGGGGGGGGGGAAGCAAACAAAGTTCTAGTCATTTAATAAGAAAAGAAGGAACGCAAAAGATGATGCGCGCGAGCGAGTGAGTTGTTAACTTTGGTACATTTTTATTTGACGGGGATATAATAAAAAAGGCATGATTTTTATTTGAAGTGCGATAAAAGAGTGAGGCGCGTGTAAAGTTTCATTGTCAATGAATAATGCATTGCGTCATTAACGATAGCGGTGCCAAAGTTGTAGAATATTCACAATTCATCAAACGTGAATGAAACGCACTCGACTAACTTCGTTATCGTTACTTTTTTGTCTTCCACTTTCAACATTATTTTTGTTCCTCTTTTCTCACCGCTGGAAACTTTTCCGCAAAATTATAAACTTCAAATGTCGACTTTTTATCTACCGAGGTACTTTTTTTTTTTTTGTTTTTCCATTAGATATTCAATTATTTATGTTACAATATTTGGGCATCATTGTCAATCATCGCCGTTTGAAAGATTAGCGAGATTAAATCGTCCCATTTGTACGAGGGGCAAAAATTACGCAGCACAAACGTCGGGCGCGCTCGGTTTGCAAGACAAAATCAATTTTCATTACACGGAAAATTGCGTTACGTAGGATCAATGGTTGGTTTTCCGTTATTAAAACCAGGTGATCACCGCTGCAATTTCATCCGTCGTGCCGCCTGTACGCTTGCGATGAAATATAAATCAGTATCCCGGTGCAATTTTCGATGACAATTTCTTCGGTTTCCGGCAGGCCGCTGATCCGACTTCAATCACCCAGCCCAATCACAAATTTCCTCCAATCAATTTTACCAGCAAGATCCCCAGCCAAATACTTTTGATTCAGCTCTCGATTAATTTGCAACTGTTTTCACGACTTTTTTGGCTCCTAAAAAAAAAGACCAAATTACTATAAACATGATGAAACATTTTGGTGATCAAATTGTAACCAAATTGTATGAAACAACTGTATGAAAAAAGATTGTATTAAAAATGATACCGGTTATATCGCGGGAGTGTTTTTAAATTCACAGATGACGAGGTGAATGGTAGAAGCTCATTGGCACGACTGTGAGGTCGTTGTCATCTGCGCGGTTGTAATGTGCGATGATTTTTCGTTTGGTGCGCAGAGCGTGCTTTGGAGATTAAAAAATGAAAAGAAACATAGTCAGCTTCGGAGGTGGCAGCAAGAGCAAGGACAACACAAAAATCGGGAATGAAGGAACGTGACCTCGCGACCAATTGGAACAGGTTATTTTCTCGCGTGCACGTTTGCCGCACCCTACTGCCTTGTTTGCCCCCGGTCGACACTCACGACCTTAACCTCGTCGGCTCAACGTCGTCCGGTCGTCCTTTGCCTCGCGTGAACGATACACTTTTCTTTGTCTCTTTTTGTTCAAATTGACCAACTACAACGATCATAAAACCATCTGTCAGCGGACCAAACACTGTCATTACATCTGGAAATATTAATTTACTCCAATGTCAATTTATTTATAACTTTTTAAGATTTTGCAAAAAAAAGAAAGAAACTACTGGTATTGAAAGGAAGAAAAGTTTGGCTTGGAAAAACATATTAGGATTAAATACAATAGTTATTGATGAATAACAAAATGAAATAAGATTGAGCGAAGAAATTGTGAGAGAATTGAAAGAGGGTATTGAGGAATGGAAAGCCGGCTGGACACAGACAGAGGGGAAGGGGCGCCTAGCAACAGGCCTGCCGGCAGTCGGGTCTGGAGAGTAATTAAATAAAACTGGTGTCGAGAGCGCGCAGATCGGCGACCCGCCAGGCGTTGACATCGGCACGCACGCGTGTGTGAGACGCACACGCAGATACGCGTGCCTCCTACATGAGTACACGCGCGCGGAGAACCGCGACGCATTCCCCTCCGGCCCACATATGCCGCCGCGCCAAGGGCGTAGCTGGTGCAACGCGCCGTGGCTTTTCCGCTGGAATTTCGACGCGCACAAAACTTGATTTATCGAAACTTTTCGAGAAAATCCAGATAAAAGAAGATGTTGGCATTGGGCCTGAGGTGAGATACAGGTTTTTCGGCATCTCAATTTTTTTTCTTTTTTTTTTTTCAATCTGCAGACGAAGAAAGGACACCAGTGTCGGAATACGAGATGGAGTTTTTGATTTGAAAAGAATTCCGGAATTGAAAAGTTGAGGATCCATGATTCTAAAGCCAACCTGCAAAATGAAGTTTTATAAAAGCCAAGAACTAATATTAGGAACTGGATCAATCGTCCATTATATATATATATTTTTTTCAAATGCTTATATTTCTTTTCGGTTTATACTCTTTCTTATTTTTGGTCCACCATGTACTGGACCAATAACAGGTTTTTGATTTACATTTCATTAAAAAAAATTTACGATTTTAAAATGTTGAATTTGATCCCGGCTATACATAAGTTGCCAACTGCTGGTTATCTTGAATTTAATTTGAATGTGAACATTTTTTTATTGCAAACTGAGAAACAATATCTTGTCCCCAGGTTGAATTATTATTCATTTATTTTTGAATTGTTATTCATATCAGATCGGTTAATTAATTTTTTTTTTTTTTATATCGACCTTTTTGGTTGAAACGATGGAAAAATTTTTATGAAACGACTAAAAAACTATCAAACTCGAATCCAACATTGTGCAACTCGGTGCAGCTAAAACTAGATCAGCTGGTTGAGAGATAAAGAACGCGCTGCACCGCAATATTAAAATTACCATACAATTTTCATCATGCTAGAATTAAACAAACAAACAATCCCATTGTTTGCATAGGAAAGGAAACCGTGACCTTTATTAGATGCACGCTACGTTGCACATCAAACGTATTATACCAAATTTAATATATATTCTACAAGAAAAAAAGAAGAAGAAAAAAGGTTACCGACAACATTTGGTTCATTGAATTACAAAATTTGAATGCATGCAAAAATGCATCAACGCAGGCATCATAAATGCACGAAAATAAGGGTAAGCTGGATGAATGAGGATTTGAAACAACTTCAACGTTCTTGCATTATAAAGGGATTAATGTTAAGCGCGTGTAATACATAGGTGGATATTTGCAATCGACTGAAATTACTCCTGATTCGAAGCCGGCATTTTTCGGTCAGAGAACACGCTTTTCACATGTACAAGGCTGTGACTACATTGTGAAAGATTGAATCCGCGGAATGAATTACCGGCATTATAGTCTCCACCATATTGTTACGAAGACACGATATCGGAGCAACAGCAGCGGGTACTTTTGAACGAGTTACGGAAAGAAAAAAAAACAAGAGAGAACTCTCTTTCTTTTTTTACATCATGAAAAGTTGATCAGTTGCGTGAAAATAAAATAACACGTTAACAAAAAAATAAAAAGAAACAAAAATAGCTCGCGCAACAGGATAACGCTCTCTGAATACAATTCTGAAAACAAAGTAACACTCGATGCAGTCAAAAATCACCTGAAAACTCAACAGGCTACAAAACAGAGCAACAACTTTTTTGCTTGTTTTTTTTCTCTGGTTTTTTTTTTTTTTTTCTATTGAGTGCAGAAATATTTCAATTGAATCAGACTAAAAATACTGAGCGCCAATGGACTAAAAAAAACAAAAAAAAAAAAGAAAAATTACCCAACGGATTAGCGCAAAAAGCTCGACGCTGATAGGTCCAAAAATACACATTAGCAAAAGAAGCACAACTGACGCGCGCGTCTTTATTGTCTGGACAGAGGAATGTAACAAGATAGCTTCTCTAATATCGTCAATGTGTATTTTTTTTTGCTTGTCCAGTTCATTTCAGACACAAGTTGCCACGCTGATGTTGGAATTGAGTTGTGCTGGACGACGCGGATTCCGATTGTGCCTTTGAATGTGCACGACCCGAACGTACACGACTATTTGCGCTTTCCATGTGTCGTGCAAACATTCCGCTGATACGTCAGCGAACGATTCCGGCTTGAATTATAAACAGCGTATCATCGAATGAAACACATTTGGACACAGCGGTCAGTCTGACGATTCTTCATCCAGGTGGCCAAATGACATTTATGTGTGCAGTTGCAAATTGTATGTTCGCCTAAAAATAAAACAACAAAAAATGAATCCCTAGTTTGAAATCGGACATAACTTATTTTTACATTCAAATGTTGTTTGTAATGTGCAGCTGTTGTTAAAACACGCTCTAAACTATGAAACCCTGTGATAAAACATGTTAAGATTGTCAGTTATATTGTTTGGTGTAAAATTTAAAATTATATTATATTGGACAGAGAGTACAGCAACCAAGGTGGGATTGATTTATCGTCATTGAACCCGTTTGGCAGTTATAATTTCATAACTCGTCAACGCACCAAAGAGAAGTTCAAGAAGTGAACATATTAACTGTCAGTTACAATTGAATTCAACTTAAACAACTGAATGGTCGGAATAAGTGACCTGAGAGATCTAGTTTATCTTGGTACGAAATTAACGTTGGCTATGTGAATTGGAGTTTGACATTTAAAAACTTTGACAGGGTTGTTAACCTTTTGAACCTCCAGATAAGTTTCATAAGGTCTCGAAAATGTATGAAATGTGAAAAAAAAAAAAAAAAAAGATGAAGTTTATTTATAAGAAAAAAAATTTGGAGGAAAGCTATCAGTAAGAAAAACGAAGACGATTATTCGTGATGTTGGATCACACGTTTCAAAAAGAAGATGTGAGCGTTAGAATAAATAGCCGTGCAATGTACCGGAAGTGCCGATGTATGCCGATGTATGCCGAGCGGCGCGTCGAAATAAAGAACAGCGCCGGCGAGAAGGACGGAATGATAAAAAGGCGGAAGTGAGAAGGAAAGAGGGTGCGATAGAGGCGAGAAGGCGAAAAGAAAAAAAAAAAAAAAGAAACGTCGACCCGAGGTTGTGACTTTTTTTTAGCACGGGCGTGATCGAAACGAATTTAAGCGACGCGTGTCGTATAATTACGTATCGCTGCCACGTTGCGATACATCTAAAACTCTGTTTTGGGATATCTCTCATGCCAGCGCTCGCGATTTGCACGAACAATATTGTAACTCACCGACAGAACAGTATTTTACAATATTAAAATAATAAAACGTTCTCATATTGATATTTTACTTTCATTATATTATTTAATTACATAATTACACTGAATCACAAGTTAATTTTTTTTTTTTTTCATTTTATGAATGATATTTGATTGTGAAATTAAATTTAGCGTACAATATAAAAACGCAATTTTCAATGGTCCGCTGCATCTGCGAGACATCAATGTTAATCGCAAGCGAAGGACAAGAGTTTGCATGCCATTTCTTTTGTCACATTTCGAGAATTCATATTTCGAGATAAAAGCAAGAACTAATATTATTTTTATGACATTCCAAACAAGTAGCGAGCGTCAAAGCGACCGGTGAAACGTGAAAAGTATTTGAAAATGCCTTCACCGGCGCGTATACACGGAAAACAAAAAGAAAATTATTTGTCAAAATGATTTTTGTGTCTTATCGGTCGTTAGAACGGAACGACGTTTGTGGTTCAAAAGTAGAAGTTGGTGAGTCATCGATTGATATGGAACGGGAAATATGAACTATAAAAAAATGTTATGATGAATACAAGCGGCTGATTATCAGCCGCAGTTCGAGTCAAACCATAATTATGAGTCACAGATGTGATTCACGTGTGACACCCACAGCCAATTTCTTTTCTGCGATGACTCTGGTATAGTACTAAAATATATAATGCTGTGCGAAAAAAAAAAAGAAAAAAAAGAAAAAGAAAAGGAAGAACAAGCAAAACGGGTTGTTTCTTTGAAGAGCAGATGAGATGTTCACATTGGAACTTGAAGGATCTTCTTAAGACCTTTCGAATAATTTTTACCAATGATGAAGAGCGATCCTGATTTCAGCACCAGCATTCTCGAGGGCATTTGAAAAACATAAAATTTGTAAAAATTATACATTCAGCACTGAAAGGAAAAAGCGAGCCATGATTTATATATTCCTTGTACCGAAAAAAAAAATTAAATCCTCGAACGCAGTAAAAGCCCAGGTTTTCTTTTAAGATAATAGCCCAGAGCGGACAAATCGTTGTGTGCGCGCTTCGTCTGCGTTATGCGCGAGATGAAAATGAGCGATAAAAAAGCGAACGAGAAAGGAACAGGAGCACGAGGAAGAAAAAAAAAGAAGTAAAAATTACGAGCGCCATGAGGTCTAACGTTAAACCGACATACCATCTATCTCTCAACTGGTCTTTTCTTCAGGAGGTGGTAACTTAAGACCGTTTCCCTTAACTCGCCGGTAGCGGCCTTTTTGTGTCCTGAAGCTACCTGCATGAAAACCTCACGGCCACGTTGACAAGCAACAAAGAAGGGGTGAGGGAGGGCGACAAATATCGAAGGGGAAAGATTTCCGTTGCATGTTATATATTTTGATGTCCAAACACACCAAAGATTGCTCGAGGTTGGGGAAAACGAAAAGGCTGTCTTTCAGTCAGGACAATGACTTTGAACGAAGGGATCCGCGCTGCAGCTTGACTGTTCAGTCGTCGTTGTTGTAAGCAAATTCATCGAACAAGATTGGAAAGACCATCCGAATCAATAACTCCTGATTAACCTACTAATTAAAACGAAATTATTATTAGCTACGAAAATAGAGGCATCTGGAGGACAATCCATCTAAAGATAGTCCCTGATTTAATTTTGCAACAATGTTTCTCAACTTTAGTCGTCCGCGAATAGCGGATGAAGATTGAAATTAAATTTTGAAAAGGAGCAACGGCGACCCGTTCGAACGGCTGTTCCAATTTTTCGCTCACGCAAGCACATGCGTCGCAATTAAAAACTCGTTTCAACAGTTATGCCTATCGTTTTGTCTTTTTTTTTTTTTCACGATGCGCTTGTCAAACGTAAATCGAACGGAATTACTTGTCACACGTGACTTCTCGTCCGGGCAGCTGACACTTTTTTTTTTTTTTTTTGGTGAACATCAACTCTCGCTTCCACCCCCTTCTATCTTATCGTCCAAACCAACGGATCGTTGACGATTTTTCATGCAGAGATAATCCAAAATAGAACCATCCGAACTTTGTTTGAAATGAAGAAACAAAAAAAAACAAAGAAAAAGAAAGGAAAAAAATATATCGTGCACTTGAAACCTTTTATCGTACAAGACTCTTCGTTTATTAGATTGCGTTATGCTGAAAAAGCTTTTTTTACGCCGGACAGCAGCGGACGCGCTAACAGCATAAAATGCAGCGTTAAGCGAAAAATTTTTAAATCAATTTTGTAATCTGAAAACAGAAAAAAAAAAAAAACAGAAAGTGCTTTTAAATGTCGAAACTCGGCATTGATTAAACAGTCATGCGAAAACAGCGAATTTGCTTTTACCTGGTTAATCATTTTAATGGGTCTGAAAACGAATTTTTTTTTTTTTTTTGATAAATGGTTATTTTTTGTTGTTGGTCGTTGTGCTCATTCGTTAGAATATTTTTGTGTACTTTTGTCATTTATAAAAGAAACTCAATTAATGGATCTCTGGCTATGGATTTTCTAGCAATTCATCAGGGCTGACTCACAATTTTTGTCTCAGCTAGTTCTTTTTTATAGCTTTGCAAGTACTGCTTGGGACGAAGTTAAATAAAGCGAGGAAGAAAGGTTATTGACATCTCTTGTCAGAGATATAATCGAATCAGCAAGATGTTTGATTTGAATCTATGGTACAAAACTAATGTAATAACTTAAACAAACAAATATATTATTTTAGAATGATTATCTGTTGTTACAAAGTTACTATTTTTAAAAATGTTCATATCAGGAAATAAAAGAACTTCTTAAAATATATCAAATTAAAGAAACAATTACACGTATTTCAACTTGAAGTTAGATTTACAAAAAAAAAAAAAAAAAAAATTACATATCTTTGATCGAAAAGTTGAAGATAGGATGAATTTTCAATCGACCAGGAAATGACTAAACTAAAAGGGGGGCTTTGAAATGTCTGATGGATGAAAGTTTTGTGCAAAAAGCGGCGATAATTGTCGGCGAATTTCGGAAAAGTTGGCCTGATAGTTAAGAAAGTTTTATAACGTGCGTGTCGTGGGTTCAATCAACCTCGGAAACGTGTCGCTGTTACCAACTTCACACTCTCGTTATTTTTAATCGCGAAAACAATGAAACGCCAAATCGCAGCAAGCTGATTGCAGCGCGATACTAAAAAAGCGAGATGCACGCAACGGTCAATAGACTCGTAAATGCTGAGCAAATCGATAGCGGAATAGAAGCACACGTTGTCGACTCTCTGTTACAAAATTCACCTTCCTTTTTTCATCTTTTCCACCTTTACATTAAACAATCTTTTACATCTGTACTTCATCGCCAGCACTTTTTTCCCCCCAATGTTTATTTTTACAAAGATTCTTATTTAATGACAAAGCTTCATTTCTTCAGCGACAATTAGAGTCATTAAAATGGCATTTAAAATGTCGTTCCAACTACAAAGATGACAGACAAAATTTCGCAGCAATTTAATTTATAATTTTTTCTTCATTTATTTTTTCTTTTTTTAATAAATCAAGATTCAGTTACGTTCAAATTATCTACCAAAGGTAAAATAACAGGGTTGACTTACGCAGTTCCTTTAATTATTGTCTTGCATCTGAATTATCCAAATTACAAGTTGACTCATGAAAATTTTTTTTTTGCAAAACGTTTCTCTTCTTGTTTCTACAATTCCGTTTCCATCCGTCTTATAATTTTGGTACAACGTTTCCTTCTGTTGGGCCAATAATTTTGTCATAACATTTTGATAGATAATTTTTTGTTGCAAATTTATTTGTCGTAACATGCCGGTTGTGTGCCCGTGATCGAGTGGCTCGCTCTCTTACCTCGTTGTTGCGCACGTGCTCGCGCCATGCTGGAATAAAGTGCCGGTGCAACGTTCGCACTGCCTCGCGCCGGCTTGGCCCACAAAACGTAACTCCCAGGACTGTGTGAATAATTCGGCCCAGTCGAATCTACGAATCATCACTCCGCCAGCAACAGATCCGACTGCCAACAATCTGGATGGAACTTTGATCCGGCGATAGGTCGCACGATTCCAAACACTTACTCTGTGCATGACGAGAACATTCCACGTCGCAAAAAAAAAGCTGATCCTGCGACGATGTCGAGTTCGATAAACAGCACTGCTTCACGTCGCGATAACGACCGAGATTGTGTTACGTGACTCCGGATTATCCGCCATATTGTTGCTTTTCGAATGCGATTTTCGAGCTTCTGCCAGATCGGACGGAGTTGCCAAAAAAAAAAAAAAAAAAAAGAAAGAAAACAAAACAAGAGCTTCGACATTTTCCAATCATCAAACATTTTCTTCTGGCTACTCGTCACGGGCCTGCAATTGAACAAAAGTTTCCTACAGTTGGTTAGAGAGAAAAAAAAATTCTTCATGCAATCGCGCGTATCAGTTATTCAATAAATAAATTAAAAAAAATTTTTTTCGTTTTCTTAAAAAAATGTTTTTTTTTTTTTTTTTTTTTTTTTTTTTTTTTTTTTTTTTTTTTTTTTTTTTTCAATGGTAAGAAAAAAAATATTATGATCTTAGTTTTTTTTTTTTTGTATGTTGCAGATACGGGAGGAGTCGCGTTTGCAAAAGTTCGTGGACAGAGTTCGTGAAGAGAGGCGAGTGGGAAGAAAAGGTGGCAGAACGTCTCGACACCTACTCCGCGAACGGCCGGCGACGAACTGGCCGATTGGCCGTTGCACGGGCTGCGTAACCGTCACCTTGCGAACATCCGTCGGTGCGCGCCGCCGTCGGCCGATGCGCTGCTGCCGAATCGGCCCGATTGCTACCGAGTGATTACGAACTGAATCGGGAACAGCCGAATTCAACCGGAAGCCCGGTGCAGACCGAAGCGCCGGATACCGGCTCATCGAAGCGCGACGTTTCTCATGTGTGTCAGTGAAATGACCCCCTCCTGCGTTTTTTTTTGTTTCATTTTGTTTTTTTTTTTTTTTTTTCACCTCTCTCAACGGTGGTTCTTAACACCTTCTTACATTGTCCAACCTTAACAAACTCTGCGAACTGGATATCTGCATCGTCAAAATTGTATCAAGTTACCTCCCCCCTCCCTCGTCTGTTTTTGAAGCTGTACAAAGTCATCGTTATAAAATCGCTATGAATCACCGCCTAAAATTTGCTCCCAAGTTAATGGACCAAGTTCGTCTTCAGTCGGTGACTCTCTTGAGGCTCGTAAGTTTTGAGACTAATATTGTTTTTCTTTTTTTTTTTTTGCAGCAGTGCACGAGCGATCGCGCAATTCAGCGTCTTCATGATGAAGCAAATTTGTCTGCAAATTTTATTTAACACGTGCAAAAGACGACGTGCAAGGACAGCAGTTTTCATAGAAACGTTCAAACGTTTGCCAGATGCAGATGAATTTTAATTCTAATGAGGATGAATTTGGAACAAGTTGGAACGACAAAATGAACGAGATTATTGTTTGAGTTAAATCGGTAAGGTATGGGATATTTGTTGTGACGCAAGATGCATTGCATCAGTTGAAGGGTGCATTAACTTGTTAATTCAAGAGGATACCTTTTTCTAAAAATGAAAATCAACGTGGCTGTTGATAGTGAGTTCTTGATTGAAATGAATGTTCCAGATTGAACGATACAATTATGATTAATAACAAACACAACTGTGTTTGAGATTCTCCTGAGTTTGCGTTTGACGATGAAACGAAGCGGTGTATAGACGAAAAAAAAAAAAAATAAATAAAACAAAACATACCGTTTAGAATCGCAGAACAATGTACCATTGTCATTACTATTGATCAGGAAAGAGATGTTCGTTTACTAAAAGCAATTCACGTATTGATGGTGGTCAACATTTGTTACCGACTAATCAAGATGGATTCTTCGAAACACGTTCGCCAATATGTCAAAGATCAACCGAACTGAACTACCGGACAACTTAAATACCGTTCAACTTTGGAAGTACAAGAGGAACCAATTCTGTTGTGTAGTCTTAATTGTTAGCATGGAAGAAATTGTCCTGGTCTAGAAAATTATCTATCAAGATGAACCGCTTTATCCACGCCTTTCAACGCGACGAAATTTTCATCATAAACTGAAACATTGCATTGAGAAAGTTTTAAAGGTAAAAATAAAAAAAAAAAAAATAATTGGCCTTGTTCGGTGTTATCCTTTGTTCCTGCAAAGTGGCGCATATCTGATTGGTGGACAACAAAAAAAAGAGCCATTCGGCGCGAGCATGAGGTTTATCTAAAATGAATTTTCAACTTCTGTATAAAACAGTTGTTAGAGTTTTATTGCAACCGCAATCGTAAAAAGTATCTTTTGAGTCGTCTTTATGGGTTCTTCAATCGAATATCGTCGAAATCTATAGCAAGTTCCGGTAAATGACGATAATAGGCGCGCCGTTATAAGTGCGCCGAGGAACACGATGAATAAACTTTTCTGAGATTTTCGATAAGGCAACACACCATTCATTCGCCAATGATAGTAAACCGCGCGTGACAACGTTTCGACAAGTTTATGCTAACAAATTGCGCAAATATGTTTGCCATAATTCGATGCGATTAATAGTCTCTGCGCAAGATAGATGACACAGTTTGTACGCTTTGCTATCTGACGTTACAAAAACAAGCGACGACAAAGACAAATCTATTTTGCCCTGACGAGGAAAGAAAAAAACTTAGAGATGATAATTTTGTCACACTTTTTGGTTTTGATCTTGAATAAAAGAAATAATAATTGTTAAAAGGACGATTTTGAAAATTCGAAAACTGCAAGATCAATTGGGCTGTAAATTGAGAAGGCTTGAATAAAAATGAACGTTCACACAGTTAGAAACTTGAGGAACGTTCTTTCGATTTTTTGTTCGACACCTACACGGTTCTGGGTAGACAGTGTGTGGGATATCGTTTGCCTTCAATAACGTCCGGGGCATAAAACTAATTGGAAAATCGTATTGCAAAAAAGGAACGAATTCTATCACCGTTCATTAATCAAATTAATAATTCATTGCAAGAAAATTTATAACCGCAAATCACGGTTTGTCGCGAGCGATTAGTATATGCAACGGAGTTTGATGAATTATGCGATCATACACTAATACAACGGTGCTAATCAAAACTAATCGCATATGCCCTGCTATTGATTCCCAAATGAAAACTAAGCCACGCCATTTATTGCTACTCAAGACTTTACGGTCAATTGATTAATTGATTATCGATTTTAATCGGCATGGTTAAAAATAGGAGAAACTTGGAAAAAAAAAAGAGAACAAGATCATAATAATAATGTGAAACTTTGCTTTTTTTTCTGCGCGAATAAAAATTACAAAAGGAAAAGCAGCGCTTGATCATACGTAATTGTAAAATAAAACACGAAGAAAAAAAGAAGGTACGAATCTCATATAAGACATTTTCATCGGCAAAGAAAAGCATTCACGTTTTATAAGAAATGCACAATGGCGCACAAAGGAATGTGAATTTTGAAAAAGAAATCGTGCATCATCAAAGCCCCGATGCGGAATATTCTGTATATAATTGTATGAAAAAAAGCGTGTACGTGCGGCGAATGAAAATCCATTTCGCTTTTACACATAACTTAGAACCACCTCGCGCAAGGTCATGCGGCGCACTCTTGCTGTTATAACACAACTTACCCGCCCAAAAGGAAGAAACAACAATAAATTATTCGAATTTCGCTCGCTCGACCGACCGCGCGTTCGGAGCTGTATTGCTCTTTAATGCTGCATTGTATGTGTTTTTACGACGAGCGACAAATTGTTAAAACGAAAAAAAAAAAAAAAAAAAAAAAAAAAAAAAAAAAAAAAAAAAAAAAAAAAAAAAAAAAAAAAAAAAAAAAAAAAAAAAAAAAAAAAAAAAAAAGGGACACACGCTGATGTCGACATGTAAGAAAAGTTTGCTTTCTGTTTCGCTTTTGTTTCTGACTGTTTTGAACAGTTTGTGACTTATAAATAAACCGATTTTTGTACAATGTACAAAAAGTTATAGCTGAGCAACGGGATCGAATTCAGCAGGATGTACGAAAATTTGTGAAAAAAAAAAAAACAAACAAAGTTTTGTAGATGGAGAGGACAAGCTTAGAAGACGGCTTTGAACTCTCGAGTCAACTTTGCTGGCAAAGATTTTTCTGAGCGTTTCTTAACACCTTCGCGAGGATGGTATTTTTTTGGTCTCAGTCAACTGAATCTCACTCGAGCACCTTTATCTCGGATTATGCTGCAATTTCGAAACGTTTTCTCAAGGATTAAAAAAACAACTGCGTCGGTACACACTTCAAATGAAACGTAATATTATCAGAACAACGATTAAAAACTGCAAACATATTTTTATTTATAAAAGAAAAAAAAAACATATATTATACGATACAAAAATGAGGATGGAACCAAAAGAAATATCTCGTTCAGTGAAAAACTGCAGCGTACCAAAAATGCATAACCCGATTATAATTATAAAAACATTTTTCCAGTCTCAGAGATGTTGTCATATAAATTCACGTGTTTCGTGTAAAAGTCGAATATAACTTTCGGCTAATAAATCACTTGTTTCTCGAAACGCGAAGTATCAATAAATCACCGTCGGTTTTTGCCTCCCCCTTAGTGTACGACAACACTTTTGTCAGTGCATTAACGCTGAGATAATTGTTGTCAATTAGCGCCATCGAGAGTGTGCAAAGTAGCAAATTTTTGACGCATGCCATTGCGTGCGAATCGATTCTTCGCCTTCGCATTAGCATAAAGGTGATACAGAAGGTATATAAAAGACGCCAGTTATTAAAGCATTTTACGTCAAAGGGGAATGAACCGCATTCTGACTAAGCGCAATAAAAGCAAGTTCATTCTCCTTGAGCGTCTGCTAATAGGGCAGGCAATAAACTCGAACAGAGACAGACAAATTTTAGTATACATACATATTAAATCTTTTTTTTTTTTAATGAATGGAAAGGCACACAAAGAAATGCTTTGTGCAACTGAGATTTTTTTTTTTTTTTTTTCATTTTTTGGTTGTTCAAGCGATTGGACGGTGAGCCCTTGGGTGTAGAAAATGTGGCAACGTTCAAATGACGTTTTGATGAACAATTTATTAAATTGGCAAATTTAGTGCATCAAAAACGGGATTGAGGTACATTTTCCTAGGTGGATGATCAGGGGAACCCTCTTGGAAGAGGTCGAATTAATAAGCGATGGTTTAGTAACGCGAAGGCGAAACAGTGTGGCAGACTTGTGGTACCCGCAGACTTGGAGCAGCTGCTGCTTCTGGCACAGTGAGAAAATAATGCAGCAAAACCCTTACGATGACGATGCACGGGAACAATTTTCGGCGCAGTTTAAAGTTGCTAATTAACTCGTACAACACTTGTACTGGCGAAACTCTGTAAAGTAAATGACATTACAGAGTCAACGTGACACAACTAATGGCTTTTAATCTAATCAAACTTGGACGACGAAAAGAAAAGAACAAATTTAGATCAGGTGTACACTTTCCCATATCCAAATTTAAATTATTGGGTTATAATCATTTATTTCTAATTATCATTGGCGGAGTGACAAGAAAATGTTTAATATCAAGGGTTGGAAAGTGAACTAAAATTAAATTCATGGGTGATAAACAAGTTCATTAAACTAATCTGAGGAAAAATTGTTCAAAACGTTTGACATTCAGATTGGAGTCTGAATTGAAAAAATGAGGGCCTGCGAATTGGGTTGGTAACGAAGTCCAAAATATAATCACCCCTGTTCGGCTGTGCGAGAATTAGTATTCAACGTCGCTAGTGTTGCTATGGCAAAGCCAATTTTTGATCGGCGCTGTCATTACGCCGTGCACACGTCGCGATTCCTAATTTACATTGCTAATCGGCGAATGTTTCTTTGCATGCGTAATAATCTCCTTTGCTCAGGTGAACAATGCCAGGGATAAAGATGAAACGTGGATGCCGGGGAGGAGAGGTGTGTCCGGCTCGCGGACTTTGTCAGTTTCGTTGGGATTGGAGCTGCAATTGCCGGGGCAAACCAAGTGCCGCCGCACGGCCAAATAAAGTGACAAAAGAAACTGCCGTAAATCATCGCCCCGACATTTTTCGTGCTTTACATACTCGTGCACTCTGCATTGCGCAGAGTTATGCAAATGCACGATCCCATTGATGATGCCGTGCAAAAAATATTATCAAAACAATGCACCTTTTCAATACCATATCAGCAATGAAAAATGTCCCCGCGATATTGAATGCAATCCAATTTATTCAGTCAATTAAATTTTCATGGATTTGGTCAATTCAATCAATTATTGTTCATGAACTGTTGAACAAATTTTTGGAACATGATTTTTAACATGCAGGTGAAAACAAAATTAAACAAATAGGCTGATTTTTATTATATATATTTTGTGCTTGATTTCATTGGTAATGTATTTTCTTTTTTGCAGGAAGAAAAGAGAGTTTATAAGGACAATGCATAGCGAAGATTTAGGTTGTGGAAAGACGACGAAGGTGCGGCTCTGTTCGAGACAGACTGAGTGTTGGCGAGAGGCGGGGAGGAAGTACGAAGAATAACGGAGAGGAGGACGAAAGGGTGGAAAAGAGGGTGCGGGACGGAGGACGTTATAGGGACGTTACAGAGAGGGAAAAGATAGGGTCTTTCACCCGAATGAACGGACGATCGGATGAACGTGCAGCCCGAGTTCGGCCAACCAGTCTGGCTAATAGGCGGACCGCGCTTATCTGGCTGATCAAAGTCTGCTTCATCTACTGCAAATCCATTGAAATCTTATGGCATTTTCGAAAGGCTTAGAATTTGCGCGACTCTCCTAATTTCATCGCCTTTTGCCATGCTCGATTTCACGCTTTGTGTTTTCACTTTTGATCCCTGATGTACACTGCTCGATCTCTCATTTTTTATCTCAAAAATGAACAATAGAAAATGAATCAAGAATAATCTTCTGACTTTGAGATTGAATTTACAAGTCCTCCCTCTTTTTTTCTGGGAGGCAACATCCCAAAAACCAACTCTTCGACTTCCATCTAGAGTTTTCTTGCAAAACTACTTTTTTTAAACAACAATTTTTTTGTAAACATTTTATGTGTGTGTGTGTGTTTAATTCGAATGTTGACAAATTATAGCGTTTCTTGATAAAAAAGTAACATTTGTCTTTTTGATAAATTTGATTACATTTTTTGTTGCAGGATCCAGCGTGAGGTACGAGCAAAACGAGAGGTCAATTTGTCGCAAAGAGAATTGCCTGTCGCTAAATGTGCGCGAGTAATGGCGTGTCGCGGCGCACAGTGTCTATGGCGCACTGAAGACGAATGCACTTCGATTGCTCTTTGGCTATTCGCCGTGCAAGGTAAGGCGCTGAGTCTTGCAGGACACGTATAGTAAAAGGGGAATGCTGTTACTCGATTATGTATATCAAATCGTTCGCTTCATAAATATACATTCTCGCTCCCTCAGACTTCAAATTTTCAAACAATGAATTTTATACGATTTCACGCACTCGTTGAGATAAAGATAAAACGATGATAACAAAAAACCGTTTTATTTATCACATTTTTTGTTAACCAAATTAGACATCGCAGAAATGTAAATTTTCGTTGAAATAATAATAAAAAAGAAAGAAAGAAAAAAAATGAACGTATGATGCAGAGTTAAATTTTGAAATGAACAGGAACGATTTTGAATGGACGTTTGATTCGCACTTTTTTCATTTTATGATCTTTTTTTCTCCGCAATCTGGCGTTCATCGTGCTTCTAATCTGGATGTCATAGCGGTGCCCACAATCTCTGCGCTAGACGCGTGTAAAGCTCGCGGCAATATCGACATCGTATGTGGAAGAGAACACTGCTGTCACTTCCGTTGCTTTCGCGATTGCTGCATTCTAATTTTTACCTCGCAGTTGCAACTGTATTTTCAAAAACAGTTCCCTGCTCTGAAAACTGGAACAAATTTTTCTCTAAACAAATCTCGTATCTGTTTTTCTTTTCTTTTTTTGAATTTTTATTTATTGAAACACTTTGAAATTAAATTATTAAATAAGTAAATAAGTTTTTATTAAATAAGTACGATGACGAAATCCTAAGAAATGATGTTTCTAAGAAACCAGAGGTGAAGGGTTCAAAAAATTAATCATTCATAAAATTTTCTCCGGTTATAAGTCAGTGAGAGATGAAAGCCAGAAGAAAAAGACCAAGGGCTGTTTTAGTGTAGGTTCAGGATCGCGTCGTTCAATGTACCTTTAACGACTTTTTTACGATGAGAGAGCGAGGAGGGCAGATTCCATGGAGGACCTCGTTTGCACAAGGCAACAATCATCACAGTGGACGTTTCGAATTTGATTTATACCAATAACGTTTGTAAAAGCTGATTTTCGTCGTGGGTCAGAGGTCCAAGTGTTTGCGGAGTGCTCGTTTGACCTCTCGGAATCGTCACGGTTCGCGGACAACGGAATCGGAAAATTGGAAAAGCGGAAAGTCGGGTGGAAAAATTGTTCGTCGATGAAATTGTCATTAAAGGACCGAGAACGTCTGTTCGTCCACAAAATTTCATCGATAAATGTACGACCCGGCTTTATTTGAGTTGTCGTTTTTCTTTTTCTTTTTTCTTTTTTTTTTTTTTACAAATTAATCTAATTTTCTTATCATCGATTTTACCGTTTTTATTGCTACCAACAGATGGCGCATTGACGGATATCGGTTGCCACCCCCAATATGTTACCGTTCGTTTGATATCAAACTTCTTTTTCAATAGGACAATTTTTCAACTTTTTCTTTTTCATACACCAGAGATCTAACCGATATAGTATCATTGCAAAACTGTCGTTTTAGTTTTCAATTATTCAGGTAACATTTTTTTCACGGGGACAAATTTAATGAATGAAACTAACAGAAATTGTTACAAGTTTAGATTTCGTTTTACAATTTCATGGTGGAATTTAAAATGAAACAAACAGAATAAGAATACGCAGCTGCAGAGATTCAACGATAATGCTGCCTGTTGTAATCAAAATGTAATTTAGAACTTGATTGGTAGTTCAATCTAAAATGTTATATCACGTTTTTTCATATCACGCTATTAAACGCTGAAACATTTTTCTTGAATGTCCTCAGATTATCGTCACTTTGCAATGGCTTTTGCTTCTTCACTTTTTGATGGCGCTCGTCCGTTATAAACGTCTTATCAAAATCACAGCCGCTTCTTCGGTGAGTAATTAAAAAAAAAAAAAAAACAAGAAAATAATAAAAGAAAACTGTCAATCTAAAAAATACAGCAGAATCAACATCTTTATTCTGTTTCCGTTTGATGTTCAACATTGTTTAGTCAATAAAAAATTGTGCAATCAAAGATTATTACCCGTTTCATTTCTTATTTTGAAAACAAATTTTGGGTTTGGAACTTGCGACCAATTTTGTATTTGCACACGCCAACGACAAGTTTTGGAAGACACAAACAGAACCATTATCCAAGAACTTGAGTTATGATCCAAACTTGTCATGTTTCATCGAGACTGTTAAATCTCTCTCGTCGATTGCGATTTTTAAATAAATTTTTCCAACTGGTTTTCATAATTTATCGACAAAAGGATTCGGTCCATCAAAATTGTTCCCAGACCAAAACAACACATCTTTCATTTCCAAAGAGCGACGCGCAGTAGTTTATTTTTGCGCGGTCCTTATTTATGTAAGAGTAAACAATGAATCAATAACAAACTAGCTTGCAAGAAAAAGTCAATATTGAAAGCAAAAAAAAAATACGAAAAATTGTGGATCGATCGTACATGCGTATAACTTCCTATTTTTATTCGTCGGGGCCATTGATCTGTGCGACTGCCAACCGGATGTCAGATATAACCTGTTCGATCGGACATCCGTTGTGCTCTATGTTTGCCAATAAGAAAAAAAAAGCATCAGAAAATGGTCGGGCTTGTAAAAGCCTACACGATCACGTGCAATTCACAAAGCCACATATACCCAGGCGCAGTACAAGTCAATATCAATCATTATCTCCCGACTGTAAAACACTGTAAAATTAATCGATGAACCTGCCTGTGTACTAATTCAGCGACATTACGCTCGATTTGCATTGCAGATGCAAAACACAGTGTTTGATCGGCTTTCGAGCATAAAAGCAGCCGGTTTGAAAAAAAAAAAAAAAAAAAAAGAAAAAAATTCATTCGTGCATAAGATGATTTGACTTTTTGACTCTGCAGATAGTTTGAAACAACTGAAGAAAGAAGTTAATTTTAAAAAATTGAATAATTAACTGGAAATTGATTTAAATAGATTAAGAATAGTTGTTAAAAGTTGTGTGTTTGTTTGAAGTACATCAGCAACTTATATTTCCGTTTTTCAAAGACCAGACAGATTCGAGTGGTTTTTCATCAGTAAATAATAATAATGAAATGTACGATGAGTTTATGTGCGAATCTAGTGTACAAAATTAATATTCAAATTTCAGTGGAATAATTAATCTCAAAATGCGACGAAAGTTTTAAGAGGCGAAGTTTGGCTGGAATTCGCCAAGTTCCCCGGGCAATTTGTATAGTTGTTATTTTATCAGGGGAATAAAAATGGCAGCGGTCGAAAATTTGGTTCGCTTTTGGCCGACTTTTTAAATTTTTATTGAGTCGCTGCGTCAGAGTGGGTCCTTTTGAGCTGGTGCCAATGCCAAATCCCAGTTGGTCCATTTGTCTGATGCAGATAAATGTGTTTTTGCAAAAAAATTCGCGACGTTCATAATTAATGATTATTCGCAACAAAAAAAAAAAGAAACAACAGTTTAAATTAAAATGGGATATGTTTCCAATAATTTGCCAGGTCCTTTTTTGTAAACTCAACTTATGAACAAGTTTCAAGGATGAGTTATTTGATAAAGTGATGCAGCATACAAAAATAACATAACAGTTTATATTTGTTTCTTGCTCTGTGGTATAATTTGTTTGTTTTATTTTAAAAGAAATGACAAAAAAAAAAACATGAAAGAGTTTTATCGTTTCTGTGCGCCGAACCTTCATCAACATTTTTTTAATTAAGGAAACACTCGAGAAAGCAGTGTTGTCGATTGCACTTGTCGCGACCCCGTGAACCATTGTCGGATGACACTCGGCTTGGATCACAAAGCCGTCATATTATTTATTTTCCTTTTATTTTTCTTTCTCAAAGAATTTAGGACACTTTTCAACTCAAAAGCGCCTCGCGTCGCGGTTTCATTTTTATTTACACTGCCGCACTATGTGTTTTGTTGCTGCTTTTTTGTGCCATCCGCGGGATCTATTCCGATACAATGAGGGGGGGGGGGGGGAAAGCCGGCTTATCGCGTCAGATTCATGCGCCATGTGTTTGATTGCATTTAATTCAATTCGCCCATAATCTCGTGCATTTTAATATTGGCTTTTGCCACACAAAAAGCATTTGCTTGTTTTTGAGGCTTTCTAATAGTGCAACCTCGCCGATCCCAACCGGTTGATAAAGTAAACGCGTGTAGGAAGAGGAATTACAAAAGTAAAAAAAAAAGTATCTTATCAACGCCGACGATTAATAAATATTAATTGCTCGGGTGATAACAAAAAAATGCAATCAGCTATACGGAACGGAAATGTGCGATATACCTTGGGAAAACTTTTCTTCACCTTTTTAGTTTTTTTCTGTCCAACGAATTCGCAGAATAGTTTGAATAAAATAATTTGAATTGTTCAATTTTATTTATTCTTTTTCGTGATTGAGATTATTTGCAGAAAAAAAATGAAACTCTTTTTGGTTTGCTTTTTTTTTTTTCTTTTGTTGGTAATTTACAAATTTATCTTCTTGGACTGAATAAATGATCTGCAATGAGAATTTGAAATTTGTTAGAAATGTCGCAGAAATTGCAAAAGCGAATTGGCGCATGATAGTGCGCGCGCATATATATATGTATATGTATATGTATATATATATATATGTTCGCTCGCGATTTCGCGTAACAGACGAATGGCAACGATCCACAGCAACGTGCTGCAACATAGTTTGCATGTTTCATGCCAAAGATACAAAGTTTACAAAGGAGGGTATTAGCAAATTTTGTCATTCGCAAGAATTCATGGTAGCGGCTGTGCTATCGAAATTCAATGCAGTGGGCCGGGAATTTATTTTTATCTCCTTTCTATTTTGTCTATTAAAAATTGATCCCCGTGTACTGAATAAACGAAAAGTTGCAGCTCATGGCCAGGTGTGTCACAAATTCGGACTCGTCGTGAATTTTGTAAACTTCAGAAAGAAAAAAAAACAAAAGGCGATAAAATAAACTTTCAACTTGCCTTCTCGTTTTCATTATTAAACAAATAAAAACAAAACGGTGAAATTATTTCTTGGCAAAATTGCGTTCAACTTTTGAACAGCTAAAAATTTTGCAGAACGACATTAATTGTTAAGGAGCAGATAAATTTTTTTGTTATCCTTACAAGAACTCATCAAACTGCCCTGATTTCACAAACTTTACGTTCGAAAGTCAATGAATCATCGCGAGAGAGAAAATAAAGGCCGAAAAAAAGACCTGTAAATTTCACAAAATGACTCATGTGAAAATAATCTACCTAATTTTTCACCCCGCCATGTGACTTCACGAGATAAGAATTTTGCTTTCCTTAAAAGAAAAAAGAAAAAAAAAAAAAATCTCGCATTTTGCATCGACAGTGTGACTTGAGTAATTTTCGAATCGCATTAAACATTTATTTTATCAACGCATTTCTGACGGTGCATTTTTTATTTGGATTGAAATTTGTTGAGTAATTTTATGGTTCTGCTCAAAGCTCTTCAGTGTCTTATGAATTTAAAATTAATGTATACGCGATGCAACGACCGAGTCATAAAATTCTCGCTCAATCATATTTTTCATAGTGCCCCTATGCCCTTAACCCTTAATTACACCGAGTGTCATGTGATGCCATTATGATGATGGTGCAAAATTAAAAAAAAAAATCAAGGAGAAAGGACCAAAGCTAAAATCAATTCCTTTAAACTTTGCACTTTTTCCCAAAATTTAAAACAAGCAATTTAAACAAGCTTGTTCAATTTCCTAAACTCAAACCAATTGTACTAATTAATTTGAATTCATTGAATAATTTATTTCTTTTTCATTCAAAATCAAACACCAAAGTATTTTCAAGAAAAGTATATGAGTACAATTCAATCAGATAGAAATTGATGAAAATTCAACGAAAAAATTCAAAAAAAGAATGAATAAATTGGTAACAAAAATATGCTTTTCGAATGACGAAAAACATTTAAACGACAAAATTGTAGCAGATCTCGGTGGGACCGGGCGTGGCGGATAACTGACCTAGGCGCGCGGTTGTCGGCTACCCCTGTCGCGCCCCACTCGGGCCACCACAACCCTTTGTTTGGCCCCCACCGTCGGTAACGGTGGCTCCTCTCGGCGGCAGTGTGGTTGTCGCGGCGCCTCCGCCCCAGCGACTCTTTCTTGCGCCCCACTCCCCCGACTCTTTCTGTCCTTTTTTTTCGTCCCACACCACCCCCGACGGTTGTCTGGTTGCCGAGCAACGCGCCACCGTTGACGAGAGAGGGTGCATCCACATCCCAGCAGCGCTCCACAGAGAACCCGTCTGGCGCGATTTTTTTTGTGTCTTTTTCCACGCCCGTTTGTTGGATGGCAGTTACGTGCGCGGAAACGGAAATATCTCGCTGAATGCGCCAAACTGAATTAACCACACGTCCTTTGTTGCGCCTTCGCATCGCTATTTATCTTTGCATATGATCAGCTTTTTATTTAATATGGGTCAGCCGCGCGGCACAAATGAACTGTGCCCTGGTCGCGGTCCAATTTCTGCCTCCCCAAAGGCTCCCCCGATTTCTTTGCCAAAATGCAAAATTTGCCATAAATACTTTAGACGCCAGACTGCCTCGCGCTTCTGAAACCTCGAAAAACATTTTTCTTTTTTTTTTTTTTTTTTTTGTTCACACGGTACATGATTTTTCATCCCAAAATGCACTACAAAGATGTGAATACAAAAATGAGGATACAAGTTATTTGGAGAAAATTAAAAGGTGAAATTGGAGGAAAATGAATGAAGAAGGGCTAATTAATTTGTGAAGGGCTGTCTGTATATTTTGGAACATCGAAAAGTATGGGCAACAAAATAAAGGGACGTTATAACCCAGAGGCAATCAATTCCATGAAACTTATAAAACTCGCGTTTTCACGGACACTGAGACGAATAAAATTCAAGTGGAGGGAAATAAATTGCGGCTAAGAAACACCGTGACTTTTGTGTTAGACACAGCCGAGGAGTTTCTTCGACGAAACTACTTGGATCCATACTTAAAGGATCACGAACAACAAGAACGTTGGAAGGAGCAGCGCGCGATAGCCCGCAGACTTAGCTGACAAAGACGCATTGCGTCTTCGGGACTTCTGTCTTGCCTACCCAAATCAGTTATATTATGATTATTATTTCTGTCACCTGGGAGTCTAAACTCATTTTTCCTATTATTCTTCCGAAGGCAAAATCTTGAATGACAAAAAAAAACTCCGGTTAAACTGGAGGCAGAAAATTCAACATGATAAATCTTCGCGATTGCAAAAAAGTATAAAATATTAACTGGAAAACATGTTTTTTTTTTTTCAGAGTTTACAATAATCGTTTATTTAATTTTGTCAACGATACAAAATTGAAATTTACTTTATAATATTATTGCTTATGGCGAATTTTAGAATGAAAAATTGTTTGCACAGATAGTGCAACTTGAAAATTGTATTAAATTAATTGTTCTTTCTTCAGTTTTAGTCTGACATTTTTTAAATGTCATTTAAAGAAGGAACAGGAAATCAATTCTGGTATTTTTAGTGAAAAAAAAGAAACATCTTTAAAGTCCAAATAAAAACGAGTTTGAAACAAAAGGAAGAAAAAATTTGCATAACATGGATAAAAAGGGGTATTTGCAGTTAAACAAAGCGCTAATTTCAGAAGCGGTCGTTTGTATAGAAGCTCAACGTTGCGAGAGTGTTTATAAGTATGGTCACTGGCGAGTATAAATGGTACCACGTCTCGATATCACTTGTCAATAAGCACACCGGCATTGTGTGGCTGCTCGATGTAGCTGAATGATGTGCTTTCCACACTGCTTGGAATGTTCTTATTGAACAATACGATAATGTACATTGTACCAGACACATAATGTCTTCGATTTGAATGCCACGGCAAAACTATCGCTGCTAATTCTCTGAATTATCAAAGCCGCGAACGTTTCTTTTATCATCTTATTATTGTCATTCTCGTACAGTAACAAAATCGATTTTTCAATCAAACTCCAATTCCATTTTATCTCGGCGCATATGAAACAATCAAAATGATTTGAATTTTTAGCACATTTTATTTTCGGCTTACAAGCGTATCATTGGATGACGCACGGTTAATTCCAAACCGAGAGATATTTGTGAACGGAGAGAGAGATAAAAAAAAGTTGCAAAAAGAAGGGAATCGTAATGAGTCATCGCAGAGTGACTTGACTTTTCAATTTCTTTCGACGAGCGGCGCGCTGAAACAACGCGAAAATTGAGAAATAGGAAAATAGAGAGCCTTTTAAAGGAACGATCGCCGATCGAAATTGGAAATGATGCACTCGAGACTGACGCCCACTTCGCAGGCATTCCTTTGTTAGAAACCGATTGCTCTCTGCCGGAGAAATCCATTTGCGAGTGAGTCACAACGGTGACTCAGGCCCCGACTATTTCCTGCGCAAGTCCCCGAAAATCGTTTCTTCTCCCCCTTTTGGCTTCTTTTTTTTTTTTTTGACTAAAAAAAAGACGATTTGAAAATATCCTTTTATTCGCAACTTGTGCGGATGTCACGTTACAAAACAAAATGTGAGCGAAAAAAAAAGCGAAAAAATTTGTTTTAATCTTTTTTTTTCTCTTTTGTGATTTTTTTGTACAATGATTTTTCTTGACGGCTTTGCGCGCTCGTTTCACATTTATTTACAAAGGAGTTGGGTAAGAAAATAATTTGAATTTAACTTTTGAGATTGACTGAATGTTCTACGATGATTGATCAACGAATTTTAATCCTTATGTACATGAGTTTATGAAACTGATCGTGTAAATGATCTTGAATTATTTTAGTAGGTGCACGCATGTTTTAATTTAATTAAATATAACGCTTTATGAATTTATAAAGAACAAAAATTGATTGCAAAATTATCGCAGAATGAGATTGAAATAAAGGAGTTTCATGTTTTTGTTATCTTTAGAGAACAGTTTTCTATTAATGCAAAAAAAGTGGTTTAAAAGTGAAAATTCTATTTTCAATGCTATCAGATTGTTTCATTTGTTTATGTCATAATAAACATGAAAATATTACTTTTCATTCTATCAGCTGAGAGAAAACAGGTCAATTCCAATTTTTGTTTTAGGTCTCAAGATGTATGATCTTGAGACCTAAAAATTTGTAAAGTCAATTTTCGTTCGTTTACATAGTCAACTTATAAAATTGCTATGAATATAGCTGCCGGTACACTTTTTTCTATTACCTAATAAAAATGGCTTTAAAAAAAATAATAATAAAAAAAACTTCCATTTCTTGTGCAAATGTCAGTTTATACATTTGACACATTATATACATACATGGCTCGCGCTTTTTTTCGGCCACTATATATATTATTTATATATATTTATAACTGGCGCAAAATATTGCGTCAAAATTTTCGACTTGTTAAAAATACAATACGACTTGTCGCAAGCCAGTAATCGGTGATCGATGATCGAAGTTTAATAGTTGAAGTGAGTCATGATTGTTGTTGCATTTTTAATCAAATCGGCCTCTGTGCTTCAACGATACAGTCTTGCGAAGGTTCGTAATGCAGCATTCACTGTTTTTGAATTGTCCACACTGCAGCTGTAAATTTAATCAAAATTTTAACCATTAAAATTATTTTTCAATGATTTGAAGTTGTACTGTTTTACATAATTTGCACAAAATGAGACATCATTTAAAGTAGACCAATGACTTACTTAATGATAGTCTTATGGAATTCTTCTAACTGATCCCGCGTCGCTGTGCCGCCACCCTCATTTTGCACGTGCATTATGGCTTCCTCCAACCACTTTGGAAATTGCTAAAAAAAAATCATTCAAATCATCAATACCTACTCTTAGAATTCATTTCGTTTAAATGAATGTCATGTTAAAAGAAATCCGTCAAAAATACATAGCATTTTCAAAAGGAGAATAATCTGAATTGTTTACTAGATGGACGTGCATTTCAACCGACAAATTCATCCGAGTGATGAAGGAGCTTGAAGGAGAAAAAAAAAAGGTTTATATTTTATTACCTCGCTGTTTATGTGAGCAAGCAGTAACAAAACGTCGGATACATCGGGAATAATGTAAGTCGACATGGAAAATACAGAGGCACTCAACAGTTTTGTAACAAGAGACTGGCCTTTCTTAGCGACAATGTCTTGCACCAACTGTCGCCTTATTGTAAAGTCGGATTGGTTCTGGAAAAAAGATCAATTGATGCAAAAGGATACTCATCTAAAATAATTTGCGATTTGTTTTAAATAACGAGCAATGATGGTACCTCGAAATTTCTACTACTATTCAAAAGGTCATAGAAGAACTTCATCACAGAGGAATTGGCTTCTTTATGATCAAAGTCGCACGACATCAGAGCGCAATCGAAAATAGCGTTCAACACGTGAGAATGCAAAAATGGTACTGGAGCTCGTTGTATGAATCTGCAAAATATTGTTTGTTTCAATATTAGTTAAACATTAACAAATTAAATTCATTCATTAATTAAGTTTATATAGATTTTATAATGAATAAAAATTTAAGCGTTTCAATTCACTTGAGCAATTAAATTTTATTTTTAAAAATAGCAAAGTTGTTTGAATATCACATTTGCTATAATTGCCCCTATGATGTGTTTGTGAATTGAGCTTACCGATCACACAATCTGAAAAGGTCATCAACGGTGTCTGGGTGATTGACCAAGCCGTTAGGTTGTTGAAGTATCATAAAAGTTGGGGTCAAAAATGCTTCGAGCATTGTTAGTAATCCACCAACATTGTCTGCGTCGTGCGAAAATTCATCAACCAGTATTGAGCCAAGGTACAAGAAACAACTGTGGTGATTTGCAATGTACAACTGTACAATCTGAAATTAACAAGAAAAATAAATTAAAATTGTCTCCACCAGCATTTCGGGTGAAGATTCAAAATAGATTGATAGCAAAATTCGAACCTGTGTCACCAGTTCTTGTAAAATCTGTATGGAGTACCTTCCTACACAACGAATGGCAAACCTCAAACATTTACACGTATGTTCACTGATGTTCGCATCATGCTGGTATTTGTTCAACGTTGGTGACAAAACTTTCCACATCTGGAACAGATAATCGATTTTACAATCAAATAAATTCACTCAATTTTATTTAATTTTGCATTTTACTAAATTATAATAATGCTGGTGAAAAGAAAACATAATTACATCATTTAAAGCCTCCATACAAGGATGTGTGTAATCATGAAAAGAATCATCTGCTCTATTCATGACAGGTACACTAATATTCCTAAAAAGTGCAGTAATTCTGTCAAGCCACACAACCGGATCATTTTTACTTCCTCTTTCAGGACGAGCATTTTGTGTCTCAAGGATAACACTCAACGGTCTAGCCTGAATCCAACACAGTTCTTTCACGGCAGCTGGTATTTCCTTTGTTGGTAATTTTGATACTACTTTTGCTACTCCTGAAAAAAAAAAAAATGTTAACAATAATAAAAAAAAAAGTCGATATAAAATACAATGTAACATCGCTTCAATTTTCAAGTGTTCAAATTACCTTTAAGGAAACTAATTGTGGCGGTGTTACTAATGGCAAACCTATCCAAATTGTTTGTCAACTGTATTAAAATAGGCAAATGAGGTGTCATGTGGCTCGAACAAGCTGAGCAAATACTTTCCAAGGCTATTAGTGCCGCATTCCCCAAACCTTTCTCTTGTAGACAATTAAATAAGAAGTTAATAATGGGATCTGTAACATTACAATAAAAACAAAAGTTTTGACGTTTGTGAAATAAAGGTAATACATTTTTTTAATTGAGTTATTCGCACATATATATAGTTTACCTAGCGTTTGTAAGTGGCGGTTAATCCATTCGCAAAGTTCTCCTAATAATAAAATACTTGTATGTTTCACAGCAATATGTGTGTCTGGAGGCAAATTCAAAATCGCTTCTACTACTTTTGGCACGACTTCGTTCTCCTCACTGAAATTTAACGATTTACATTTAAGATTGAAATTTTGAATTAAAAAACAATATATGTTCTCGTGAAAGTGAATCAGGACTTACGGTAAAATGTTTTTAGCAACGGCTTGCATGACAAACAGTGCAGCTTCAATCGAGTCCCATGTGAGTGGTCTACCCTCGGCACCTACGGTCAAATTAGCGAACATTTGTTGGAAAAAGTGACTGCTACCAACAATGAACACAACGTCTTTAATGAGATCCGATACGAGCGAGCGGAATTCTGCAAATAATTGTCCGCCTCCTCCTTCTTCTTCCACCAAACCTAACTACAAACCAAAACATTTTTCTGCAAATGATTCATCACCAAAAGTTGATTTTTAGGTTTAAAAATTGTACAATTTTGTTTACATGATCAGGCTCCATCTGACAGTGCCTGCACAAAATTCCAAGTAGCCTTTCTATGTGAGGCCTGAAGACCAGATTCAGGCCCTCATCATTTTTCTGATATAAAATTTCTGATAATCTGTACCACAAGTTGAATGTTACTTGAGCGACCTAAAAAATTGACCAATATTTAAAAAAATTCAAAGATTTGCTAGAGTAAATTCGGGTTTTGTTTTGAGTTTGTATGTCACTCAAAAAAGTACCTCATAATCGTGATGACCAACACACATTAATGCAAAATCCAAGATTTTCACTGAATAATGTGGTTCCCCTGGAGTACTAGAATTAACCATGGTAACTAAAAAGCTTTCTGCCAATTCAGTGAATATTCGGCAGTAGTGCTGTGACCTTTAAAAAATGAAAAATCGTTTAATTACATTTCGTTGACTGATCACCAATTACAACAAAAATAATACGGCGAATTTGATCAATAATTACTTTTCCATTTCTTCATGAGCAACTGACAAATGATAGGGTTGTTCCAGCTCAATGATTTTTTGGTATATGAAAAGTTCTTTTAACTTCATTTCGTTCGTTAACTCCCAGTTGTAATTTTCTTGCTCGTTTCGGTCTTTATCCAAATCTTGCAAGATTACGCACACGCATTCAGTTGCATTTGCGTGTAAATTTGCCCCTATCATATGGTTGTTCAAAACCTGTGAACGATTTCATAATTAAAACTCTAAAAATGTAAATTTTTTTACTAATTTTTTGTTTTTCTTTGATACCTGAAAAACATAAGCTAAGATGTTACTCTTCTGTGTGACTTCGAATGGTATGGCTTGAATTGCAATCCAGCTGGTGAAACACTGAATAATTCTTGAACACATCTGTGAGTTCTCCGCACAATTTTTCAGACACATTTCCTGTAATTATGCAATTGCACACATACAATTCTAATGAATCTTTAAATTCATTTAAAGCTCAGAAACTTACCAAAAAGTCAGATACGGTGTTACCGATGTTAAAAAAATATTGCGTCACTTGTTCTCGTCGGTTATTATTCAGTCTGAAAACACATACAGATATCAGAACAAGAACAATTGCATAGAGAAAAATTTGTTTTACAACTTACCTTAAATGCCAAGAATTCACTTCTTCTGGTAACACAGTCATGATTTCTAACAAAGGCCACAAACTGTCGGACGACTGTCCGAATTTGTTGATAAGATCCATCACTGGATCCTGCCATGTAGTCATTTGTAAAGCAAGGTCCGATAAGGCTATACAAAGCTTGAAAAAACAAAATTTATCCATTAATTACAAAGATTCATGAATGATTTATAAATAATTAAGTAAATTCTCTGTTCCTTTTCTTATTTCTATACATAATTTTTGTACGAACAATTTATTTTTATTTTTTTTAAACAGTTGAATATTGAATGACAATTCTTCAAAATCATTTTAGAATAACATTCTTGCTTACAACTTTATAATTTTATTTTAGACTTGAAATTTTTTTCAATTGTCATTTCTTCAAATCTGGTTGAAATAATCTTCTCTGACAAATATTCTTTTATAACGTACTTTATCTTAGTTTATTTTGGCCATGGTCTCTTCCTACAATAAGTAGAATCCAACGAATTGATTATTTAACAAAAAGTCAAAGAATAATTTAATTTTCTACTCAACTTGTTTTAAAAGCAACCTTTCATTTTGCTTTTTTTTATGCAAATGCCTACTCCAATTCCCAATGAATTATCAAAATTGAGCACTCAGCCGAAGAAAGAAACAATCCTCCCAATTTACCTGCTTAACGATAACTTGGTTCGTGTTTTCGTTAATTTGCGAGATGTGTTCGAGCAGAGAATCCCTGAGTGACTCGTGAGATTCCGCGGGCAGCTCATCGAATGAATTTTGGATTTTCGTTCGCATCGTTTGTGCTGCAAAATAACATGATTCCAAATCCCTCTTTGCCTGGAGCAATTCGTTGGCCACTTCCCAAGCATATATCTGAAAAACACCATCCAAAAATAAACAACAATCTTTCAACTGTTCAATACAGAATTCTTCAAATTGTATTGAGTCAACAAAATATAAACAAAACAGTCACTTGATGAAGAGCAACCGAAAAGGTTGTCAGAGTAACCTCAAACAGTGAACTGAAGGAAGGGGGTTAAATCAAAATTTAATAAAAGTAAATTCCAACTAGTGGCTAACCGATTTTTGCAACTCCCCGAGCCAAGTGTTGACCTTCTCCTTGTCGGAGGATGTGTTATTGTTGAACAGCAGGAAGATTGCCTGGTGAACCGTGTCCAAGGTGGGTTGCGAATCCATGTTTATCTAGGAGGTCGTACCCTCCGTCTGTCAAACTTCGTGATGAAACGTCGCCAATTTGGAGGTTAGAGTGTCCTACTGGTTGCAGGGCCAATGAATTTGTTTGTTTTTTCACACGCGAATTTTGTGCATTTTCTTTACTGATCAAACAAAACGTTCGGAGGGAGTAGGTGGCGCTACGGTCAGAGGCGCTCTGTCAACTCCAATATTAGCAATATTTTCCTTCATTTCTTTCTAATCATCCGGAGAATCATTGTCAAGACAGCTCACAACTCAAATATTCGTTTTTTTTTATTTTCCCTGACACTTGGAAATTGCATTTTCATCCGGGACATTTTCAGTTTTTGAATTTCGCGCACCTTGTGACGTAACTTTTGATTGGCTGGTTGACAAAATCACCTTCCCGGAAGAGAGAGAAAAAAACTGCGAGACACAATTTTTAACTGTTTAATTATTGCAATAGAAAAGCTGGGAAGTAATTAGATTAGATAACAAAGTGTAATTTTTCACGAGATGTACATTGTTGATGAGTAACAATATTTGTTGTAACTGAATTGTTCGCAGTTTTGGAAAAAATTGTCTCTGTTAAACATACTCTTGTATTGTTGTGACAATGTCAAAGTTGTTTATCGTTGTTTTCAATCAAGATAAATCTGTGCGCTAATAGAAAAAAAAAAAAAACCAAAACAAAATTGTGATGTACAAAAGTGATTGAGTGTCTTCTTGAATCAAAAATAACATGGGGGACTACAACATTCCAATAATTGAACCAGCGATTGATTATACAAAGGTTAGGTTCACTCTGTTTATATATATATACATACAAATATGACAGATGACATATGTTTCTGATTATCAGATGAGATTACAGTTTTTTTTAAATTGTTATGAATTATTATAACTGTACAATACTATTTATTAATTAGAAAATGTATAACACTGTTGATAATATTTCTATATAAAAACTGACTGTTTATTCATTTCTTGCTTCAAATGAGTTTTCAAAATAGTTATTAATTTGCAGGTACCGCCGATCAATCAAAAAAGGACAATAGCTTTTATAAACCATTTCATATCGCAGACCGTGACATTTCTGAACAAATTTGCATTGCAATGCGAGGAAAAATTATTCGAATTTGAAAACAAATTGCAAAAAGTCGAGGCTTCTTTAGAACTTTTGGAATCTCGGGTGAGTCAATTATTTATTTAAGAAAAATAGCTTGTCTCAATAAGTGATGTACAATTTGTATTAACAAGATATTCTTTTATTTCAGATATCATCAATATCTGGACTTGAAGATGGAACATCAAAATCTAGTGACAGTACAAATGACAGTAATAGTCCTGATAAAAATATAGATAACAAAGATGAAACTCCTGTTGAAGTTGAACAACCAAAATCTGAAGAAACGGTTGATAGTGCCGAGACAGTGAAAGATCCACCTCCGGAAGAGCCAACAAGTGCCGATATTAATATGGTGCCAATAAAATCGGATCCAAGTTATGCAAAATTTTTCAAGATGATACATTTTGGTGTCCCAAAACCGGCAGTCAAAATGAAAATGCAGCAGGAAGGTTTAGATCCTGAGCTTTTGGAGTAAGAGTTCTAATCTATTCGACTGATGTATTTTGTTTAAATAGTTAAAATGCTAACTAATGGTTTTTTTTAAATAATTTCCTAGGGATCCGGAAAAATTAGTGCCGAAAATTGCTGAAGATGAAAGTTTGCCGAGTTGATGTTGATGAATGATTTTAAGTTTCCAATTGAGTATCGCTCATTTTGTTACAGTTACATGTTTTTTCGTATAGGTAAAGAATGAATATAAACGTTTTGTAAATCCAAAAAGATTTATTTTTTGTAAATACAGTATTAAAGATAAGAATTATTTAGAACTGAATCATCTGACCCTGAAACAAAAAGAAACAACAGCGGAGTTAGTACGGGAGACTTATTTACGACAGAATGGAATTACATGATAAAAATAAGTTTTAAAAAATGATGAAAAACAAAATGTAAACATTTAATCGTGTTGAGTTTTAAAGATAAGTTAAATACGTAAAAACACGTTTTGAGATAATTTGAAACTTTTTGAAAACCTATAGTGTTTGATAAGTAATATAAATAATAAAAATTTCGTTCAATTACCTTCCTCTTCTTGTCTCCACCAAGTTCGAAGTGTTTGCAACGTTTCAGTGCAATTTGTTTTCTGTATTTGCATTCTGTGCATTCCATCCTTAATACAATCTTTTTGGTAGTTTTTGCCTAAACAAATTGGAAACATTTCTTATTACTCCATATGATTTAATATTACTTCACATGTTTTAAAAACTGTATTCAACAAACCGATGGCTCTTATGAAAACTTTGCCATTTCAAAATTTCCAATGTTATTTTAAATGGGAAATTTGGAATTGGCATAGTCTTTGTAAGAGCCATCGAAACATTGATATGCAACTTCAATGGAAGAAAAAAATTAACAAACGAGAAGACATGAAAATGTACCTTCTTCCTGAAGATAGGCTTCGTCTGACCTCCGAACCCTTGTTGTTTGCGGTCGTAACGTCTTCGACCCTGGGAAGCATGACGTTCCTTGCTCTTTTTGTACTGAGTCACCTTGTGTGACTTGTGTACCTTGCACTTCTGGCAGAAGGTCCGACGTTGTTTCGGCACGTTAACCTATAAACGAATTTGCATCAGCATTATTCTAATTTTAACAATAACATAACCTACAAACAAAAGCCAAACACTTTTAAATCGTCAACAATCATCAATCAAAACAAAACAATCCTTTATCAAGTCTCAAAGTCATTGAAAATCAAATGTAATCAATTCGTAAACATTAATGGACAAATAATTTTGAGGTTAACTAAGGATACCAATCCGCATGTGAAGTTGAAAAATATTGCAAAGGATATTTGCCCAATAAGTCAAAAATGATTGTTTTAAAGGAAAATCTCAAGTTTGGTGCATAATAACAAGGATGTTTGCAGATAAAAGTTGACGTTTTTTTAAAAGGGAAATGAAAACCTACCATATTGACAGTTTCGTACTCTAAGAAAAGAGGGATAGCAGGTTCGCTTGGTCCGACGAAATGCGCGACGACGCTAGCGCCATCTCGCGGTCGTTTGAATTGTAAAGGTTTGGATCTCGGATATTTTCTTCTTCCCGTCGGCCTGTAATCTCGTGATAACGCAAGGTTAACGCAGTTGACAATTGCTGGTTACGTGTGGTTACATGTCCACATTTTCAAAGCGAATCGTGGATGCTTTACGCAACACCAAAATCACCAATTAAAATACTTAAAACAAAACTTGCCCTTTAAAACAAAAAAAACTGCGCGAAAATTCGAAAACAACCAAAGATTATTTTTAAATAACACTCCTCTCTTTTTTTAGGAACAAAAATCAATTTTTTGTTTACATTTTTTTTTTTTTTTTTTTTTTTTTTTTTTTTAAGAAACCTAGTTTTGAAAGAATAAATGAAAATGAATGTTTCGTTTTTGTTGTTACAGTTTCAAGAATCGCCACAAGGGGGCGTTCAATGTAAACAGTAAATAGAACTTTTATTAAAAATTGAATTGACAATTTGTGTAATGCGAAATTAATCGATTTTTTTGTATCTACGGGGTGTGATGAGAGAAATTGTGTGAGAAGAGCAGCAGCGCCACCGCGTCGATTTGAATCTCGCGACAAAGCCTCGAAGCGGACTCGCGTTGGCTGCCGCGTACTCTCGAACCCCTCGTTCGGCCGGGCGAACATTCCAAAGGACCGACATGTTGCTGGCCGAACCGACGTGAATCTCCAGGATCGAAGCTCAGGAACCAACAGACGCGCCTCGAACGGTCAGGGTTCGCCTAAAATGTCACGATTTTTGCCGAAAGTCACAGATTTGTGAGCCAATGGCAAGCTCGCAAACACGCGCCATGTTCATTTTTGAATCGAGGCGGCGAGGGGCAAACTATGGGCAAACTCATTGCAATAGTATGCAATTTGTGCGCTAATAGAAAGAGAGGAAACGAGTCGTAGAAGATGTTGGTGTCCTTGTCTAACTTTGATTCAATTGGCTGAATCTAATAAATCAGGAACGTGTCATAAATATGGGCACATGATTGTTTTTTGTCAATCATTCATCATTATTCATTTTTGTATGAAAATTGGATAACATGTTTTGAAAAGATTCTCAAAAGTTGAGGATTGAAAAATTTTTTGTACTTGTTGATGTTTTTTTTA
Source organism: Trissolcus brochymenae (assembly GCA_030523145.1). NCBI lineage: Eukaryota > Metazoa > Arthropoda > Insecta > Hymenoptera > Scelionidae > Trissolcus > Trissolcus brochymenae. The sequence continues at coordinate 4,685 of JAQQRF010000209.1, read as the reverse complement.
TAATTAAGTTGAAGTTTTTTCTCTTGAACCTAAGATCAGTTGATGAAACAATTCTGAATTGGGGTGAAATATTCAAATATTGGAGTTTCTGTCACAAAGTGAAGCATGAAGTAAAATGGAAAAAGGATTAAAAAATTTTTTTTCTATTAATGTTTCAGAATGTCTTACCATTAAAAATTGAACTGTTGAAATTGGAAGGAATCATTAAAAACGACAAATAAAAATTAGGATTTGTGAAACCGATAAGGAAGGAAATGATTGAATAGACATCTTAATTTACTGTATGCATTTTAATCGCTTTTTATCACTGTAAAATAAAATGTTCAAACTATTTTGAGTCCTGAGAAATAATTTAGTTTTGCCAAATTAAAAATGTGTTTTTATTAGACACCAAATTGTATACCTTTATGTAATTATTATATAAGAGAGACGACAAAATAAAGAAATCAAGAAAAATTAAATAATTAAAACTATGAATCTTTCTTTTCTTCGGTTATTGATGCATAACATAAAATAAAAATAATATCATAAATTTATACCTGACTTTTTTTTTTCAAAATCATTCTGAAATTTTAACGACCAAAATTAAGCTGTTAAAAAAATTGCTGCCATTTTAGGAAAAGTAAACACCTTTATTCTAACCATTTTGTTACCTTTTTGAAGAACGAACAACGGTTTCTTGAATTTTCCCAAAAATGATTCATGCTGAATAAACAGTTTTCTATTGTTTAATAGTTATTTTCACGACAAGCGCACAAAATTGTCATTAACGAAGGTCCTCTTTGAGAGAAATTTTAAGCTCAAACAATGAAATATCTTCTAGTTCGAGAAATTAGGATTTACTACAGCTTAAATTTCGAACGTTCCTCAGGTAAACCTGACCCGTGCAATATTTTTCTTCTTGAGATGATTCACAGCATATGTCCAAAAATTGTTTTAGTTTCTCTAACCAAAGAACCATTTGTATTCAGAACGAAAATTTTGATTATTTTTTTAATACAGAATCATTGTTAACATTTTTTTAATCATTTGTACCAAACAGCATGAACTCTTTTCATAAGAAACCAAAATTGTTTGAACGTCTACGATCAAAAAACAATTTATGATAAATATGAATTTACCCAACACTCATTTTCATTATAATCTTATCAACGAGTAATCCTAACAAATAACTGAATCATTTTTTACTATAATGTTACAATGTATTACAAAAAAAAGAAGATTTCATCATTCAATCAAGTTGAAAACAATTTTTTGCTTTCACTAAAACCAACCATTCGTAATTAAATGTTCGATCAAATTAAATATAATTTCTTCACCGTTCCATTCTTGATGAAATAAAATTTATTGAAACATTGAATTAATTCAAAGAAAATAACAAATTTTAACGTGAACGACAATTTTATCTCCATTGATAATAATCGTACAAATGATAAATAATGATCAAATCTGATAAATATAATTATCCTCCCTCTTTATCGTTTACGTATGTCCTAAAGCCACCCTACTTTCAACCTCATTTTCAGAGTATTGGTTTGTATCAACAAACACCCCACACAACCACAACTGTAGACCTCAACACCAACGTTCACGAATCCTTGTGTGCGCGCTACCCCCGACCTAATTTTCCATCTCTTTTCTTCTCATTCAAATCAAGATCCAAGAGAATGTGGGATTCCGAAAATTCATACTCCTCTGACCTCATCCGATTCTGTTCCGTCCATCTCTTTTCTCCAACAAACATCAAGATACAATTGTGAAGGACAGATTTGTGAAATTTTCTCGAAAACGATACTGGAAGATTCCTGAAAAAAAAAAAAAAGAATTGGTTTTCAAGAATTTCATTTGTTCATTCAATCAATAAACGATAATTTCATATCAATTCAAAATACCATATATATTTACCAACAACATTTTCATATATATTTGTCTGGCACTTTTTTAATTAAAAACAATGTTCAATGTTGATATACTTTGGAACTAAAATACAGTAAAATTATATTAAATGAAAAATCAATAAACTAAAGGAACAGAGTGTCTCATTAGAATGATCATCAACAATGATGTAATTAAAAGTAAGATGAACAGCGATAGAGTCAGTTTTCTCTCCGTCTTAATGTTATGCCAAACAGTTAGTCATGTGTCAGTGGTCGTTTTTATCGCTTATCTAACAAATTTCAGACAAAAATATATAATCAAATCTGTATCCAATAAACATTCCTAACCCAAGATCAACGTTTGGCGGTGAAAAACAAGTAACTCAAATGTTCCTCCCTGTCACTGTCAAAAAAACAAAACAAACAAACAAACAAACAAAATCCAAACTCGATTTTCAAACCAGAAATATTATTACGAAGAAAAATGAAAATTTAAAATGATAGTCGTTATCAATCGTTAAAAACAATCGGTCATCAAAAAAGTAAAAGCCAGCGTTCAAAAATGTATCACGGTTAAGGGGTAAGATAAAAAGCAGTTGTGAGATTGTGTACAAAACTGTTGAAATGGTGTGTGCGACAGAAGACGCGGGTGTTGATCGCGGACTTCTCGTCCCTGTGCTGGAAAAAGCGCGAAGGGTCCGCGGATGCGCGGCCGGGTGCGCAGACAAAGGTCAGGCGGCGCGGCAGCATCATCGTTGCTCGCAGTACGCGCCACGCTGATCGGTTCGCAGGCACGCGCCCGATACTCCCCCCTCCCTCGCTAGTGTCCGTGTTGGCTCCCCACTCCGTGCGCGCGCACCCTCTAAAGCACACACACAGGCGCACCCACTGAGAGAGGCTGTTGGGCGCACGCACACGAGCGCCCCCCACCCGACAACTCCACCGACGACGCCGCGACTCTTGGGCATTTCGCCGGAAACTGACGCCGTGCGAGCACGACTGGGCTATTTCTCACGCCAAGAGGAACAACTCTCTCAGTCGAGACCGTAACGTCGTTCGCTTCACATCGACTCGATCCGAGCAACCGCAAAACACAAACACAAACATGAGTACCAAGGAAAATAACGAGGTCGCGGTCGAGAAGGTCACGGAAAACGACAACAAGACAGACGCCAAGTGCGAGATCAAAGGCTTCAAAAGGCCAGCTGAGGTAAGTTCACAAACATTTTGTCACATCCTTTTTCTTTTTTTTTTTCTTTCCCCTTCAAAACGCGCGTTTCGTTGCAAACTACGTATCACTCACACCAACATCCTCTATCGCTCACGTACGTACACACACATGCACACACAGACGGACAATCGGAACGGCCAATCTAGTTTGACGAATTTTCGTTTTGTGATTTGAGTGCGCGAGAGAGTGAGAGAGAGAGAGAGAGAGAGAGAGTAAAAGAAAGTGAGAGAACAAACTGCGTGTGTTGTTCGGACGAAAAGCGCGCGCGACGATGCCGGCCGGCGATTCGCTGGTGCCATTTTGCTGGCGCGACGAGGCCGACGCCATCGTCGGTGCGTGACTTTTTTTCCGACTTCCGAAGCGCCCGGCGACGTGCCGCGCGACGCCGCGGTGCCGCCGCGTCGCGGGCCGCAAGGTCACGCGCGGCCGACGCCATTGGCGTTGTCAATCGGCGCGTCGATTCGCGAGCGCGTGCTCTCGGCACCGCGGCCGCTCGCCATCTTTCCCGCCATTTTTGTCCGCCGCCGCGAGCGTGCTCGGGTTCATCACCGACCACGAAGTTACGTCCCCCCGAGTAAGCCCGAGGCCGAAGCTCGGATGCTCCCGACGGAAGAAAAAAAATTGTCAAAGATGTCGCGCGTCCCGACGTCAGTTCTCGGCGTCCGGAAAAACGAGCTGCCACCATTTAATGGCCGCCGCGCGTCTTCTCTCTCTCTGTTGCGCGCGCTTCGTCTGTCTCGCTCTATCTTGCTCTCTCACTCTCTCCGGCCTTTCTACGTTTATTTTTGGCCACTTTTGTTTGATCCGATTTTATTCGTTTATCATTTTACAATTCGTCGAGCGTTTATCGATCGGTCGATCTTTTAATCAGGGGGGGGGGGGGGGGGGGTTTTCGTTTTGTTTGTTCCTTCACGGCGATCGGTTTGGACCGAATGTTTTGAATTGAAAACCGAAAGGGCGATCGATGCCGAAACAGGAACACGCCGGCGGCCGCTGACATCGGGTCATTTGGCGCGCGTTTTCGTTCACGTTTCTGTCTCGCGCATTTTCCCACGCGATTTCGGCTGAGTGTATACGACGGTGTCACGTGGTCGACTCGCGCAATTCCACCATCTTAAAGTCAACGTCGAGATGATGAGAGATCCGCGGACAGTTAATTGCGCGCGGATATCGACCGACACACAAAATTAGAAATTTATGCTCGCCGCCGCCGACTGATGGCGTCACCATTTTTTCCCTTTTTTCCTTCTCTCGCTTTCCTTTTCTTTCTTTTTCTTTTTTGTTTTTTTTTTTTTTCATCGCGTCATCCTTCGAGCAACAACCGACATTTTCCTCCCCGATTACAATGTTGACTCGATAATCGTTCGTTCGATTGCTCACACCAATCAAGAAGCTAAAATAATTGTTCGATCTCAATTTGAATTGTTGAACATGTTTTGTTTGTTGTTAAAATTGGTTTCTTTATGTTTTAGTTCGTTTTTGTTTGTTTTTTGTTTGTTTGTTTGTTTTTTTTTTTTTTTTTTTTTTTTTTTTTTTTTTTTTTCTTTTTTTTTTTTTTTGTTTTTTTTTTTTTTTTT
>JAQQRF010000208.1:0-78006 GCA_030523145.1 Trissolcus brochymenae | reverse complement strand
CTCCCATTATTATAGAATCTTGCTCTTCTCAGTATTTCGAAAAACAACAGCTATTGTAATTTTTATAGACAAAGTACCTAACTCTGTGGCAGCAGACCTTATACATCACTTTAAGGAATTATATGAAATGAAACACGACATTTTACAAATCTTTTTTGAAAACTAATGTCATTGTGCCCATGGCAGTAACTCCCATAAGAAAAAAGACGTTTTTGCGGTGACCAAGATTAACACCAGGAAAATAATAATTCTACTCTACTACAGTCTAAATAATAAATCTTAAAATTCAATTTCTCACAGAAACTTTGTTTATATAAATTACAATAACAGTTGTTTTTCTAAATATTGGTTTGCTGTCACAGGTCTGCTGCCACAGAGTTAGGTACTTTGTCTATAAAAATTACAATAGCTGTTGTTTTTCGAAATACTGAGAAGAGCAAGATTCTATAATAATTAATCATTATTTGTCAATGTTTTATAATAAAAATTCAGTTTTTTGTGTAGGAATGTGTACAATATGTGAGAAAATCGCAATCTTCTCGTTAAATTAATATACAATTATCACCTTAAGTTATTTTTCTACTAAGTGACTCACGTGTATGATCCAAACAAATGTTTATTGAATTAAATTTTTAGATGGCAGATTAACACGATTAAAGATGTCAAGACGGAAAAATTTGAACCGAAAGGAGACTTTTCTCTGGACAGTTACTCGGGAAATCTTCCATCAACACCGGCAGTCCACCGTTTAAGAGACTTATCATCGTATCTTGGCCCAACTTCCATGAGCATTCGAAGACTCGAGTCAAACCGAACAAATTTACTTCCAGAATCTGGAGGTTGCATGTTACCAGCTCTACCATCCAAAGAACCGACTTTCCACCTCAAACAGACGACCATTAAACGTCGGAGACCAGAAATACCATCTTTTGGGTGATAGTAGCTTGAGGTGGAAAATTCACCTGACCACGTCTTTCGTTATATACAGTACTGTTATTATCTGCATTTATTTATTAAATTATGCGCTTATCTTTGTGGTGCTTTTGTAAAAACAACAAGTTTCATTTTTAGTTTTACGCTGTTTGTCTGTTGGTGTGATGAGAACAAATTGTCTTTGTACTTTTTTATGATTTATTATTCTTTTTGTAAAAAAATTGTAAGAAATCTGTTTGACGATTGCAAATTGATTGCAATTGATATATACATACATAATAACAACTTCATGTTAAACTGATATAAGTTAGCTAGATGATTATCATAAAGAAAAAAATATTTTTGTTTAATCACACACCTGTATATATAATAAACATATTAAAATAACAGATTGTACAAGAAATTGACCCTAATCGAAATAACGTTTTCGAAACATTGTAATCACACATAGTGTAATCGGTTTGTTAGAGAATAAATATATTGCATTATATTTTGTAAATAATTTTTCATTACCAAATTTGTTCTACTTTGTTTATTACTATATTTTTAACAATGAATGCAGCCTGTGACTGCGAGATTCCGAAACTACTCAATAACCCAAATACCCAGTAACTAAAATTCCCAAGAACCTGGAACCTCTCTAACCCGCATGGGTGCAGATAGCATCTGCCATAAAGTGATTTGATTGGTCTTAGGCTTGACAAGTGGGCGTGTACATTTTAGCATCCGAAGGATGAAGAGTATTTAATAAATATAAAAAATCAGTCTCCAGTATTCTACCTGATAGCGGAGAGGAACGAAAGAAGAAGGAAGTTTTTTTTATAGTCAATAGAAAGTATAAAACCTGACAGACATTGGCGACTAGTGCCCTCTTGATTTTTAAGATACGAAGATCCTTGTTCTTCAAACTTAATGACTTTCTAAATATTCATCCAGTATAGGAAAATTCCACCTGTGCGTTTACCCACCATTATAAAAGATTTCACTTCGCGGAAACAAAAGTTTGTCCTAAATGTTGTGGAAACATTATCTATAATAATTACTATCTTACATCATTTTTGAATTAACAATAATAGCAGTTTTAGTTTATGAGTGATTATTGTGTGAATTGAAAACGTATATAAAAATTTATGAAACAATTCATAATTTCATATACATTTGTTGTACGACTTTAAAAACGGCCTTAGTTCAAAAATGGAGCTCAATGGGTATGTATAATGTATCATTTTATATATGCACAATCTTTTTATTTTTTATCATTGTTATTAAATTCTGAAATGTTTATGAAATAGAACATAGAAAATCATCATTAAAAAAATACTTTGTAAATAAGTTTTATATGATAAAAAAATGTTGTCATTTTAAATTCTTTCAAAAAAGATTAATTATTTAATACTTAATAGTCGATATTTTGTTCATATGACTGTTTAAAAAATTAACAATGAACTTGACATTTAAATGCTTTACTAGCATCGTGTTCGAATAATATAATGTGTCAATATTTAATATTTAATTACACACCATCATCACTAACCAAATTTGGTGACGATATACCTGAAAGGATCAGTAATTGATATACTTTGTAATTATTATATATAGTTTGCTTTTAATTACATGAAAAAATCATTTGTCATCTACTACTTAATTGTTGACAAATTAAAATTAAAAAACGCATTTTTTCCTATATACAAATAATAAAATTACAAATCCAAACAAAAATCTACCCTATCGACGAAAGATACTCCATTTTTGAACCTCGTGGTCTCCAATAAATAAAGCAAACATTGAGTGCGACTTGGAGCAAAGTTTCTTAATAAAAAAAATGTCCTGCAGAGTAATGAAACCAGAAATGAAAACAGGTTTCAAAATGTTGCTAACGAGAATTTATACGATTTCTCAACCTAGTACATACTTTGCGAAAACACAACAAAAAGCCCCCCAACAAAGATGAAGAAATAATCACAATCTGGTATATCTGATGTGATTTTAGACGCAAGTTATTTCATAATAATAAATTCGTGCAAAATTCTATCGTCTCAGCGTATGTAACAAAATTATAACGTGTGTATCTCACCGAGTTAATTATTTTATATTAAAATGTTAATTAAACAAATTGTACGACACGTTGCTTCTCTAAGAAATATCCATACTAGTAAAATTGTGTAAGTTCTACATTGTGTTTGATTATTTAATTTAGAACGCTACTAATTGTGACAGATGTGTATTATTTTTTATAGGTTAGCTGCTAAACTCATCGATGGTAAGAGCATAGCGAACGAGATTCAGAATGAAGTCAAAGCAGAAGTTGAAGAATGGATAAAATCTGGAAAAAGGAAACCAAAATTAATAGCAATTTTGGTTGGCAATGATCCTGCGAGCAAAACTTATGTTGGAAATAAAGTGAAGTCTGCGATGTCAGTTGGTAAGATTTAAAAAAAATGTAAATAAACGTTAGATTAAAATTTAATAAAATGTTATAAAATATTCATTAATTATATGTCATTATGTTGTTAAGGTATCGACAGTGAGACCTTGCGATATGATGAATCAACTTCATCAGAAAATTTGCTAAGCAAGATCAGAGAGTTGAACGAAGATCCCAGCGTGGATGGAATCCTGGTACAACTTCCACTACCGAATCATATCAACGAATCAGAAGCTTGTCAGTCAATCACGCCTAACAAGGATGTCGACGGTTTCCACACGGAAAACATGGGAAAACTAGCAATCGGTGTTAAAGGACTCGTTCCAGCAACCCCGGCTGGAGTGCGAGAATTATTGGTCAGGTCAAAAATTGACTGTTTTGGAAAAAATGCTGTTGTGATTGGGAGGTCAAAGAACGTTGGACTTCCAATTGCTCTTCTTTTACATGCTGATGGAAGAAGTAATTATAACAGTATTTATTAATTTTATATATCAATGGCTCGAAAGAAGAAAAACTGTTTTCAAAATGTCTAATGTTATTTTGCAATTTCACAATTTTTTTTTTTAGATGAGACTGAAGCTTTGGATATGACAACTACAATCTGCCACAGATTTACCCCTCCAGAAGAACTGAAAAGATATGTAAAACTTGCGGATGTCATTGTCACCGCAACTGGAATTCCTGGTTTGATAACAAAAGACATGGTCAAACCTGGAGCTTGCATTATTGACGTAGGAATTACTCGAGTAACAAAACCAGACGGTCGAACTAAGTTGGTGGGAGATGTTGATTTCGATGAGGTGAAGCACGTGGCTGGCCGCATCACCCCGGTTCCTGGCGGAGTCGGTCCCATGACTGTAGCAATGCTTATGAAAAATACCATGTTGGCTGCTAAATTGAATGACGTAGAAAAAAAATGTAACTGATTTATATTGTTTCTTTATTGAAAACAATTTGAATGACGAGGGAGAAGGAAAATATATTTTTGTATATTTTGCCACTAATTTTTTTATTATTAAAACATGTAAAAACAGTAAAACCTGAATTTAATTTCAAATATTTTTCACTTACGGGTACTTATTTCTTTTTCTTAATCTTTTAAATTGAGTAATTTTGTATTTAAAAAATATAGTCTAAAGTTCATGTCTCGCAAAGCGCAAGGTTTGATACTTCTGGCTCATACTTTTTCGGAGTAACAATATAACCTAAGTTTGCTCAAATATGAAATAAAAATATATCGTAATGAAAATGAAACTTAATTGAATTTCAAATTATCATTTCATAATGGCTCTTGGAGGACTGTGTCGATATTTTTTTCAGACTAGTTTCAAAGTCACTTTCGTCATTCATGCAAGTTGTAATCGCGGTCTTTCGTTGAGCTCTGTCACAATGAGCAAGCCAAAAGTTTTAATTACTCGACCTGATATCCCGAAAATTGCCTTCTCTCTTTTAAAAGAAAAGTAAGAGGTATTTTTATATTCTCATAAATAAATGTTATTGAATACAACAATTTACATAATAATTATACGTTTTCGTAATAATTTCAGACCTAACCTAGCTCCTCTCAGAATGCTTGTATTAGTAATTTAATCATATTTAATTCTCGAGTAACTTATACAAAATTTTAATTTCCCCGATAGGCTATTTTAATAATAATTTTGACTTGTTTTTAGATGCGATCTTATAGTATGGGATAAACCAGAACCAATGCCAAGTAAAGAGTTGCTGTCAAAAGTCAAAGGAGTCGATGGAATTTATTGCATACTTTCAGATCAAATAAATGAAGAGGTTTTGGATGCAGCTGGTCCTCAGCTCAAAGTCATCGCTACAATGTCTGTTGGCGTGAATCACCTAGATCTGAAAGCTATCAAAGCCAGAAACATTAAAGTTGGTTATACACCAGGTGTGTTGACAGAAGCTGTCACAGAATTGACAATTGGGCTCTTACTAGCTACCTCTAGAAGACTTTTTGAAGCTCACAATGCTATGTTGAGGTATAAATTTAATTTAATTTTAATTTCAACCACAAAATTATTAATTTAATTATAAACTTATTTCTATTTGATCTATATTTATGTTTGTATAAAAGATTAAATTAAGTGTTGTTATTCTTTTAGAGGCGAATGGAAGGGCTGGGAGCCAACCTGGATGTGTGGTCCAAGACTGAACGGATCAACCGTAGGGATAGTAGGTATGGGAAGAATCGGTACAAGGATAGCAGAATGTCTCAAATCGTTTAAAGTCGGTCGAATCCTCTATACAAGTCGATCAGAGAAACCAGAAGCAGCTGCTTTTGAGGGCCAGAAAGTTTCCTTCGAGGAATTGTTGAAGGAAAGCGACTTTGTTATTGCCATCATTGCTCTGACTCCGGAAACTACAGAGATGTTTGACAAAAAAGCTTTCGAAAAAATGAAGAAGAGTGCCATTTTTATCAACGTCAGTCGCGGAGAAGTCGTGCATCAGCCTTCATTGATCGAGGCTTTAAAAAATGGAACTATACGAGCTGCAGGTCTTGATGTCATGACTCCTGAACCTATTCCCCTAGATAGTGAATTACTGACATTGGATAATTTAGGTAAAGTAGAAATGGCTTAATTCAATCAATTAATTAACTTTAATTATTACATACTATTAACAATGTAAATTTTTTTCAGTTGTTTTGCCGCACATTGGAAGTGCAGCTACAGAAACGAGAGAAGAAATGGCTACGTTAACAGCAAACAATCTTCTCGCAGTTCTAAGTGGGAGCCCGAAAAAAATTCCAATGGAATTACAATTGTAAATTCAACCTAAGCATTATATATTATCTTGTCCTAAAGCACGATTAAATCTAGAGCTTTTATACTTGATAACTTTGATATATATATATATAGTACCGCGTTTGGGATGGTATAATAAACTAAACAACATTTTGAAATTAAATGATTTTAATGAATGAAAAGTGCTTTAAATGATATTGGAGGATAGCACTTACATATACAGTGAAATCTTAAAAAAGTACGCCAATATAATTATTGCTTACAATTCGTCAAGTGTTTTCCATTTTTATTCACCAGTCATCATCTCCATAAATTCTGTGTACAAAAATAGGAAAAAAAAAATAAAATAAAAGATTAATTGATTAAAAAAATAATAATAATAATTACGAATTATCTATTTTTTTAAATAAAATTTTAAAATTACCATCAAAATCTACGGTCCCAGATCCATCGGTATCAATTTCTGCAATAATTCCATCGAGGTCTGCACTCGTGAGTTTGTCATCGAGCGCGGCAAGAATTTCTTTTAAAGTTGCCGTCGTGATGTAACCGTTGCCCTCTCGATCGTACATCCTGAAGGCTTCTTTGAGTTCTTCCTGCATCGCTTCGGCATCTTCTTCCTCGAGGAATCTACCAGCTATCCTGCAGAAAGCATCAAAGTTGACCTTGCCTGAACCATCGGGGTCATTTTCCTGAATTATTGAATTCAATTCACTGTCGTCAAAAAGTTGACCCATTGTGTTCAAGATGGTGGAGATTTTAAGAGTGTCGATGAACCCACTTTTCGTTGTGTCGAACATCTGAAAAGCTTGACGCATCACGGCAATTTTTTGTTCATCTTCCGCCTGTAAAACATATAAATATTCACATCAACATCAGTACAAAATGATTGAAATAGAGAGCCACAAAAATGTCAAACAAATTTTTTAACACACGTGAAATGAAATTTATAACCGAATGTCCAAATGTAAATTGTGCGTAAGATAAAAAGGCGTTCTTTTTGGAATTATGAAACGAGACATAAATAAGTAATACAAGTTATTTTTTAACTGTTGCGTAACATTCAGAATTGTATTTTTAAAAATAACAGCTAGCCTCGAATGGTACGCACTGATGTATGAAATTAAGCGGCGATATTAATTAAAGCGTAAAGCATATTTCAAATTTAGCTATTGTCACGAGTTTTCAAAATCAGCTAAAATAATATCATTATGAAAGAGACGCGTAACGGATATAAACATGCTGCTCATAATTATGTGTCAAGCTTAATTTTGGATCAGTCAAATTTTTCTCAAATGATTCAATTTTTAAAATTGAATACTTTTTATGTTCTTAACAATTTCAAAATTTATCCATTTTTGATTAAAAAAAAAAGATATAATTAAATTTAAAAAACAAAAAACGCCTTTAATTTTGAAGCAAACTGCAACATTCAATAACATTCTACTTTTACTTGCAAAAAATGTATACATTATCAGTGCAATATCTTTTCTTTGCAAATCAAACTCTTTTGTATTTCACTCTGACAAAGGAATGAAAAAGAATATATTAACTTTTGCAATTGGAAGTTGCAAGAAAAATTCTGAATACATTTCGAGCATCTAGAAAAACTCGAAGGAATCCAAATACAGTTTTGAATGTAACATTTTTTAACTGTTTCAATTCATTTTAATTTAAATTCTTTTCTTCACTTTTTCACTTGATTAAACGATAAAAAGATCACTTGAAAAAATGAAAATTGTTTTGAGCTATTCATTGTCACCTGACACAACGATGAAAAAAAAAATTTCACAAATTCACAAAAAGAAAAACGACTCTTAGCTCTTACCATGGTGGCGATTTGTATGACTAGCAGCGGACACCTGAAGATCTGCGAGTCACCCGCGTCTTGTATAAAGATGCTCTCGCACGCGAAGTTAAGCAGCTAGAAAAGTCCGCGTATCGCGCGAAAATAGAGCACTGTGCAACGAGAAATGAAATATGTTATAAATGAGAGGAGCAGCTTCCACGAAGGTGGAAGGCGAAGGCAAAGTTCTTGTCACTGCTGCAATCCGTTACAACGTGACAAATGTGCCGTGGAAGATCAAAATATAGTTTTGCTGGTCCTTGTCAACAGGAATTCTGCTGTAAATTTCTAGCGCACGTGCTCGCCCTCTTCGCGATTGTATATTTTTTTTTCCAAATTCTTCGTATTCGTCTGGATTTACAATTTTATCTACAAATATATTTATATGTGCATTATTTTTTATTCGGAATGTTTTACTCTTCGTTGTTTTCTATCTATTTTTATCGTTTGACAAAATATTTCGTTTAAACATTACGAAACCAGCTGAAATGTCACACGCTTCGATGAAACAAAGCTCATGACTTGATAATAGACATGTTTTGAATGCAAAAACGTCAGAAGAAAGTCAAGAAGATTCAATGCGACAGCCAACACAATCATTACGTGAAATATGCGTTTTCTAACAGGTCTGACTGATGTTCTATTTTTCTTTCCTCAGTTCATGATATATTCAAGTTATGAATAGGAATTACGTAAAAACAAAAAACAACAAAATGATCATTATATAAGTGTGATTTTTGCAAACAAAATTAAACAAACAAAATAAGAAAAGAAGAAAGTAAAAATCAAATTAAAATTTCACTAAAAAATACAATAATTGATTGAAAAGGAAATGAGACAATGTTTTCCAACATTGTGGAGAATCATGACATCCTCAAATTATTGGGCATAAAATTGTGACGGGTGAATATTAGTTTCAATCAGTAGCCGAATGAGATGTCGCTATTTAAAGGGGGCGGACGCCAAGCTGGACAGCAATCGTTGACAATAAATATATCAGAATGCGAAAACTTCGGGGAACGCAGGTTTATTTTAAATCGAAATCAAAAATTGCTTTTACACCGACTGTGAGTGCTATTCGAAACGTGATAAATCAAAGCGAAGTCGAGCACGATCTCGCGGACAATTTGTCTCGCGGGCGTAGACAATATTTCATGAACCAGAAATAAATTTGATTCGTCTTAAGTGATTTGAAATGCGAATTTATGTTTGTTTGTGGTCAGTTCAAAGCTGGAGAGATCTGGCCAGCAAACATGAATTAATAAACTAACTAGGGATTTGAAATTGTCTTGTTTACTTTTTTTTTTTTTTTTTTTTTTTTATTACAATGTGTGTTATAAATCAAGACAATTGCCCAACACCATAAAATTTCTATGAAGGCTGTATCAATTTTTGTCAGTGCCAAAAATTTGACAAGCGAACGTGCCAAGAGGCCGCGTTAAGACACGACTCGTTAGCTAGAAACGCTTTTCCGTTTCAATAACTTCGTCACTTTGGCATTTTACCTTACAGTGGTTTTCGCTGAATGGATGCCGCGTCGTAATCCTGTCATCTTAAACTGCGCCATTTGAGACAATAATGTCTTTCATACACGTCTGATGTTAGACTGTTGTCGCCATCAAAAGGTTTCGCGTACCCAAAATCTTATCTTCCTGCGGTGCTCTGTTCATTCATCTCGCTAAAAAATATTTTTCGAAAGATCTTTTGATCCAAATATTGTATTCGCGCCGATGATCGAATCTGCCGTGGTGCATCTGAAAATTAAGTTGTCTCATTAGTTATCTTTAATTAGCCACAAGTTAGGGAAATTCATTTAAATCTTTGCAAACTATATTTTATTAAGAAAATAATTATTTCTAATTTTTTATAACACTAATTTGAGTGCCGTTTATGAAATTTATTTGATAAATGATGTCTGATTGATGCGCAAAGCTTTTTGGAAGTTCTTGTGAGGATAAATTTTTATTCGACTTCAATGAAATTCAGGGTGAAAAAGCGAAAGTGCTCTGCGAATAAAATTGCAAATAAATTAAGGTTAACGCCGTGAGACAATCGATACTTCAAAGGTCAAACTCTGAGATGGACTTTGTATTGATTTTGTTAATAAATTTGTCTTCGTTTTTTAGAATCATTTTTTTAAAATTAATTACAGTTAATAAACCTGGTGTTTTAACATCATGGAAAAAAAATTAAACGCAAAATGATTGAGATTGATGGATTAATTTAAAAATAGTATCACTTCAAACAACCCTAAACAACGAAGCCCTGCTAATCTTTTATGTCTGATTGATTTTTCGATTTCCTTCAGTTATAATCAATTTACATTCTCCATATTAACAGAGCAATTCACCAAAAGAAAGTAAGCGAAAACAATGTTTCTATATTTTCGGGTGTTGATTAAATTCTCAGGGATTATGATATTTTATTTGGATATAGTGAAAAAGCTGTCACATCTTCGTTCTGTATTTGAAACTGAACATTCGAAGGAAATAAATTTTGTTTGTTCTTTATCTGAAAACACGAAATTTGTCATGTAGTGCAATAAGTTAACTTTCAAACGGCTCAACTTTATAAATACCTTATTTCATTCAGTAAAATTTTGTTTGCATGTCGAAACAAAATTCGTGATGATGATTAATCTGTCTGCACCAGGGCAGCTGCTTTTAAACAATTTACTGTCACATTGTCTCTGCTAAAATTTTCCGCAAAATAATTACAGCTTGTTAATTTTCAATGGGGCTTGGTGCTTTTGCTATAACAAATTCACACACCTGTCTAGACATGAAACTGCATATATTGAAGACGTTTATTTCTTCTTAACGATGTAAACAGGCTGAGCGATTTTGGAGCAAGAAAATTGTTTGTGTCGCATCCGCAGGAAATTGAGAATAGTTAAAGAATAATGATTCATGAATCGCAGTTTTAATTGGCTGTTCAAAAAGTCACACATATTTATGACTACTTTTAATGGATCTCGTTTCCTTTATTTTCCACCTTATTCCACATGTCGAAAGTTATGCTTGTTTATTTAATTATATGATGGACCTCAGAGAGAACGGGAGAGCGCGGTTCGTACATTTATTTGTGGATTTGTTGTAGCTATTTTAAACCTGTGGTGAACTCTTGAAAATTCGCTCCTATACATATTTTTCAATATTTCTTTCAAGATATACAGAAACATTTACTCTTCAAAACTGTCTATATATAAATTGGTTGTTCTATATATGTAATAAAAACAAAACATTTGTGGTACATTTATGGCTAAGAGCACATATTCATGCACGTATCGTTTACTTCTGGCAGTTCAAAAATTCTGAACCCTAAAAAGTGATTATTTATTTATTCATTTTTTATAACAGTTTATTTCGGGAAAATTGCTTAGTCGCACAACAAAATAAAAATGTTTGTAAATTTATTTATAGTTTCTTTGACCTATGCTGATTCAAACAAAACTTTCAGAATTATTGTAAATGATGCCTGTTAGACTCTAAGGCGTGAAAAGCAGAGCCGCATACAAAAATAAAAGCTGTAACGATTTGTCATGTTCAATTGTGAAACATGATGAAACAACAAAATAACACCATCACCTATTTGTTGTTTCTTGTTGTTTTTATATTGTCGATGCAATATAATTTTGTTATATATATATATATATTTTATACCAACCAGCAGGAGGTAGAGAGATTGCAGAAACAGGGCCATGCAAAGAATTTTACCTCTCGAAATATACATGCCGATATACAATATGTTGGAGGCACTTAACTTTTTAACCATTGACGATCGAATAAAGCAAAAAGTGATAATTTGAGTATTTAAACTGAAAATTGACGAAGAGCCTCCAGAGCTCTGTGAGAAAGTAAGATATATGTTTGTGACATTAGTAGTAGGAAAACGCAACAGAGCAACAATATTGTAATTCAATTTAAACGAAAGATGGGAGCTTAAAGGAGTTTATTGTATACAATTTTTAAATTATTTAAAGAGCTCCCAGAAGAAATGAAAAATGCGCCGAACTTAAATATATTTAAAAGGATTGTTTTGGACGGAAGACGAATTAGTGTGATCTAATTATTCTCTCTCTCTCTCTCTCTCTCTCTCTCTCTCTCTCTCTCTCTCTCATTTCTAAAAGGGAAATGACCACTGTGAATTCTATCTGTTTTATTTTATTATCCAAATGTATTATTTTAATAATTCAATAATTATATTATTGAATTTTATCTCGTTTCATCTTTGAAACCTTTATTGATTAGCATTATTCATGTCACGAGAGTCTTTTTTATGCTTTGAACATTTCGAAAAAAAAAATCTTATCCGAATATTTGTTATTTACCGTTATAAAAATAATTTAATTTTAAGAATATGATGGTCAAATTAAATGATTTTCGAACCTTTTATCGGTTATTATACAGTTTTATACATATATATTCTTTGTATATATAAAGATTTGTTTTTATTTACCGATGTGACAGTTCTTTAGTAAATATTAAAAAAAAAAACAAAATGTTATTAAACTTTTGAAAGCACAGTTGGTAAGGTAGGAAATGAGAATTGAAGAAATAGGAAAGAGAAAGAGAGAGAGAGAGAGAGAGAGAGAGAGAGCGAGACAAAGAGAGTAAAAGCTTGAGATGAAGAGCCCTCTGGTGCATTGAGCAGTAAGCTAAAAAGTGTGATGATATGGAGGAGAGTACGAACACGAAGGCTGTTTGTCTGGTGTCTGGTCAGCCATAAGCGCGATCGTGGAAGCGCGCAGAGTTTGCGAAGGACAACGCTCTAGTGCTAACGCTCTAGGGTCTGTCGGTGTAGGTAGTGTATCTCCGTTGTAACACGATGTGCTGTTCCCAGGTGAGGTCGCGCGGCTAGAGCGCCTCGCGGGATATGGAGCGGCGGTGCGTCGGCGACGGCGGTGAATCGCGACGAGCAGCGTGTGATGGACGAGTGACGTACGAGTGACCCGGCAGACGAGTGATTAGCACAAAGCTATCGTGACCGTTGACATTACGCGAGTGTGCAGAATGCCGAAATGCGACGTAAAAACGAGGTACCTGCCAGCTACGTTCGCGTGGACCCTCCTGCTCACCGCCACGGCCCTCTTTTTTTATTTCCCGTAAGTCGACACACAATAAGCTAAAAACTCTATCTACTCCAGTTTCTGCATCATTTTTTGAACATTTCACTTCGGTTCAATCACGATTTTGTTTCTCCCTTTTTTTCAGAATAATATTGCTCTTTTTTCAAGTATGTTGTTTTGTTGTTGATATTTTGGGTTTCAATTAGCTCCTTATGGAGAGTCAGGATTGAGTTAAACAAAATCAATGTCCACGCTTTAATTGACTATAGGGGTCATCGTAGTCGCTGCCATATGTTTATTTGTCATTCCCAGCCGAACCTATGGGAATCATTACGCTGTTCAAGTACACGAATCTGCCCTCACTTTTAAATCAAATTATAGTTATTGTCACTGTTAATAATTTAATAAGATAAGAAGGTTTTACTTGAATTTCAAGAATTGTTGCGGATAGTGCTTAGAATAAGCTTTGTTTTGTTTATGTACTTTCGTGAAGGTTTAATTTTAATTTCTTTTTCATTTATCTCGTCCTGAGACATTCATTTGCATTTGCATTGAGACCTTTTCAAGGATGTAGCAACAATTTTGTTTCAATCTGTGCAACTTTGCTATTCCCATTTTATTCACGACCACTCTCTTTATTAATTTAATGACATCAACACTGCAGTCTATTTTCATTTCAAAATTCTTGTATCTATTTTTTTTCTTTTAGTAAGGCCGATAAATCATGCTAATACACATTTACTGTGCTTGTATTGGAAATTGATGATTTTATCGGAGCTTTTTATAAACATTTGTTATGCAAATTTCCAGCATGTCGATTGTCGTAATTTTGCCTTTTATCTTTTTTCACATTTTAATTGATTTTTAATATTCAGAACGATAACATTTCAAAACAAAATTTTTAATCGTATACTTTAATATCATTTTCACCTACTTTTGCTTTTTTATGTTTATTTTTTGTTTTTCTGTTCCATTTTTACCTAGTTTTTTTGTTTCAATCTCGTATGAATTTAATCAACTTTGATGCTAAAATATAAAGTTCCGTTATATTTTTATCGATGTCCATTACGATGTATCATTCGTCATAACTTTGTTTTGAAAGATAAGATCGTCGATAAGGAATAGCATGATTTCCTTGTTTCTTTTTCTTTTAGATGCCGGTACTATGTGTTCCAATATCCCTGGGTGCCTGCGCTGCAAGGCGTCATCACATTCTTCGTGCTGGCAAACTTCACGCTGGCCACTTTCATGGACCCGGGTGTTATTCCAATGGGTAAGTTTAAACAAAAAAAAAAATTGAACAAAAAATAGTTCAATATCTGAACTATTGAAATAGTTCTGATATTCTTTTTTTTTAGGGGAGAGTTGTTTTTTTCATGAACATTCTAAACTTTGTACTGTAATGAAAAAAGTAATTATTATCCTGCAAAATTATCCTAGCTGCAGTTAAAAAAAAAGAAAATACCAGATCAAATGTCAAAATTATAATAAATGATCATGCAAAAATTATATAAACTGATCGTCATTTGTATTTTATATGTGCCCAAGTTGTTGTATTGAACAAATATTACTGTTTTTAATCAAAAAACCTTTGGTGCATGATATACTGTGCAGTGCATGCGATTTTTTTTGCTATTCTAACGTTAATCTCAAGTGATTGCCTCGAAATATATTCAACCTGACATTCTAAACACCTAGCCAGTTTGAATGCAAAAGTTATTACGATATTCATTTTCATATTAAATTTGTAAATTAAAAGATGTGGCTATCTAGAAAAAAGTAAGTTTCTTATCATTCAATAAATTTGTTTCATTGTGAAAAAATGTCCCAATAATTATGAAAGCGATGCACTACTGTTATCTTTTTTTTATTAAATTTTCATAAGTTCAAATCATTAAATGAAACGTATGATTTTTCAAAGTAAATATCTGATTGCGTATACATAATTACCATTAATAATTACTAATTGAATGATTATTTTATTAATTGGGCACATTATATTTATATTTACAAAAAATTAAATATTCATTAGTGTGGGCTACTTGATAATGTTAATTTTCATCTATAAGTCCTGGTCTTGTTTAATAATAAAGTAATTAAAATACATAGATGATTAATATTAAAAATCATTTTTAATAAAGAAGAAAATCGTATTAATTTATTATTTTGTCTTAAACAGCTTCACCGGACGAGGATCGGGATGACGACTTTAGAGCTCCATTATATAAAAGCGTGGAAATTAATGGCATTACCGTTCGCATGAAATGGTGCGTTACGTGCAAATTTTACAGGCCACCACGATGTTCACATTGCAGTGTTTGCAATCATTGTATCGAGGTAAACAGCCTATTTTTACTGCTGAAGACTAAAAATAAAACAATGTGCATCTGATTTGCATTGCCTAATTTAAACAATTTTTATTTTTTCAGACATTCGATCACCATTGCCCTTGGGTAAACAACTGTATCGGCAGAAGAAACTACCGATTTTTTTTCTTTTTCCTTCTATCACTCAGCTTCCACATGATGAGTATATTCGGATTGTGTCTATACTTTGTATTGGAGCACAAAACACAATTAGGCGAAGCGCAAACAATTGTCGCGTATCCTTTTTATAATCGCAGGATAACTTGATAGAAATTAATTACAATTTTGTTTCGCAAATATTCTAATATATAAATGTTTTAACATGATCATTTTTTCATTCATCCTTAATTATTGAAATTAGTATAATCCTGATGGGCGTGGTGACGCTCCTATTCATTCCAATCATAGGACTGACGATATTCCACATATTCTTGGTGTCGCGGGGTCGAACGACCAACGAACAGGTCACTGGAAAATTCAACGGTGGCTACAATCCATTTTCACGTGGTTGTTTACATAACTGTTGTTACACACAATTTGGCCCGCAATATCCAAGGTTCAACGACAGCATTAAAAGTTGATTGTCTAAATGAATGCTCGGGTAATATAGTTATTAAAATGATACTTTTTTATTTCAGTTTGATCAAGCCGGAAAAGTATTCAGGAAAAAGACGAGGCGCCTGCACCTCTGAGATATCCACCATTGACAGCGAGAACCAGGTAAAAACCTACATGGATAGCAGCAATGGTGTTAGAAATGCCAGTTCAAATGCTTACAATAAGGTAAGAGCTAGCGCAAGTTCACCACTTTTTTTTTCATTTTTTTTCTCTTCAACTTGTCTTTCTGTCCCACACCGAAACAAAGTAAGACTTAGAAACCAAAAATTCTCGCCTCTTATGCTTCACGCTAGGTTCGCTGCTGTCGCTTGATAAGCTTTGTTAAACAAAAGTTGAGAGAAAAACAATATTGAAAGCAAAACAAATCAATACCTGTTTTTTTTCCATTAAGTTATGAATAAAATAAAGCATAAAAAATAATTGACTGTAACCTACTTAGAACTTGCGTCTTTGGGTAAAAAAACAGTCAGTGAATAAATATTTGTAATCGATTTATTCAAAATATCAATCAATCGAGCAAATTTTCTTAGAGGCCCTTTCATTGTTGTTTGCAAAATCGATATTAAAAGTGTGTTTGATAAAAAATAATGAACCCGTCTGTTTGTTTCTATCACAAAAGAGTTTTTCCACGAGTAATCACCTAAGCGATGGAAAACGACACGCGTTATGTAATTTTGATTACACACTCCGATTTGAAGAAAATGAAACTCCAGTGCCATTCATTAGCTACAAGAGCAGCGTTAATTATAACAAAATCGATATTAGTGCGTTTATTTCGGTGAAACCTTGGATGAGAATTTATCTGATTTATACATTTTTTTTGTTTGTGTTTTTTTTCAACTGAAATTAATGCGTTAGTACTATTGAAACTCATATCAAGTGATTTTTCTCACAACTTTTGTTTGCCAAATTAGATTGATCACTTTTTATTTTATTCCAATTGAAAACTTTATTCAAACTATTTAGAGTTCCTCCTTATCTACAACCCGAAGCAGTTCCACAGTAGAAGAATCATGTTATTGACCGAATCCTATCCCAATCCCTGTTTTCTCTTAAAACTTGTTCGGTAATTTCTCGATATTTGTATTAACTATTTATTATATTAAAAACTTGAAAACTAAATTGAATCTGTGTTTGTTTCAGTTATCTCCGGGCAGGGATGGATCTGATACAGACATGGAACCAACAGCATCACAATCAGCTGACTGTGAACCGACGCCGCCACTGCAGAGACATGGCTCAAAGAATAATTTCTTTTTGCCACCTGTAGAGAACAATGATTCTCCGAGGCATCCACAGATTGCACACCACCGCCACCCTATTCTTTATCCTAGGGATAGTCCGCATCCTAGGCCAAGGTAAAATGCAAAACGAAAAAAAGTAAAGTAATTGTATTTAATTGTTTGTTTTTGAACGATTAACATATATTTTTAGAGGGATGAATGGGTCACGAAGTCACACGCCAGATCCTCTTTCGCCAGACACGAGTGGATCGCCGGCGATCGGCTCGCAACGAAGTACAGGTCAAGGTGGTGCAAGTCCGACGATGCAACAGCGCATCAAGGCTATTGGGGTGCCAACCCCTCTGACAATTTCCAGTCCAATTCGCAGGTATGAAGGATTTTTGTGCACTTGAATATTTCCTACATCTCGTACAACTAATCTTGATCGTCAGACAAAGAGCCGTGCGCACCTCTCTTTCTCTTTTCCAAGAGCGGATCTAGAAATTTTGTAGAGAGCATCTAGATTGTTACCTCTTTCCCCATGGAGGACCATGGCTGTCGTGGTCCTTGCTCTAGATCCGCCCTTGTCTCTTTCTAAAGTCTATATATGGTATATAGATAAGTTTGTGTCCCACTGCAGGGGGTGGTAACTGCAAGGAGCTGCTCTCTACCGTCATGTTGCGACCTACTGCAGGTAAACACGAACTTCATCCTACAGGACGTTCCATAGTTTATGATATTACGCTTTATTGCATACATTTATATGATATACATATCATCAGAACTGATGCAATATAATCTGTCAAATGATCTCTATCAATCTCGAATGGACAGATAATGTTTGATCATTACATTTTTTTACGATTTCTTTGTATAAATGCTTTAGAGATGTCTACAAACATTCATGCGAATTATCATGTAAGATTATATTGAATATGTGTATATTATATTAACTTTTTCAAACATGTAATGCGTGTTATTCATTCACGTTACTACATATTTTATCTTGGGCTCGCTATATTTTTATTGCATTTCACGTTTGGATAGATGCTACATTTAATAGACAAGAATGACGCGCTGTTTATCATTCTATCACATGAGTATATATGTAATTTTATATATAACTTGTGATGGATGCAGGATGTTCCTTAACTGTATCTCTCAAGTAAATAAAAAGCACAAATTTGATATTTAAAACAATGAATTGGTTGGTCCTATTTGTCATCTTCGGATTAAGTTTTGGAACACTCTGTAGGCTAATAATTCTTCTCTTGTATGTTCCGCCAGAATATTGTATGACAAGCAACGCTCAGCACTTGCATATCTGCATTGGTTCTTTTGGCGTTGACAGATTCCGAAGGGAGCTCCCATGTTGTTCGAAGTTATTACACACTCATAGTTTGTTTCTACACTTCATAAACACGGACTGTTTTTCGATTTAAATGTTGTTTCTTGTTTTATGAATTTTTGCAAACATTCATTCTTAAACAGATTGTTCAACAAAATGTATCATTCAAAGTGACACACTAGCGCCACCTGTCCCATCCCAGCTTTTTCCTCAAAATTCGCGCTCCCCGCTACCACGCACGTGGCGTCGTGACTGTTACTTTCGCATTGTTTTACACGCGCATATTCTTTTTCATTAACAACCATTAACTAACCATCTGCTCTTTGTTGCAGGTCAAATCCAGGCACACCAACGCAGGTTCGTCGTCCGGACTTCATCGGCGTGGGGGAGGCGCCACTCAATTATTATGATGCCTCGAACAATGACGCCAACTCGAACAACATGGTTGCGAGTTACAGTCCCCAGCGACGATTCCTCTCCGAGAGTGAGCTTGTGCGAACTAACAATACTGTGGATAACATTCGCGAGCTCGCGGGTTCGCCTCAGCGTGGTATGTATATGTGGAAAGACAACTCGCCCGGGAGTTATCCGGCGAACGCGTTACCACCTATTCCAAGTCAGAACCGAGCAAGACCTCTGGGTTACGATTACTATCGGTCGAACCCGACAAGCCCGACACAGCAGCCGTACGTGACGTACACTCCGCGTGCCCCTTACAACCCCGCAGTCAAAGGCGGTGTGCAGGTGTTCCCGCCTCACCACTCGCCGCAGATGAAACGCAAAGCTACGACGATGGCGACACCTACGACGCCGACCTCGTCGGACATTCGGCGACGGCCGATGTCGTTTGTGCGCGCACTCGAGATGACCGATTCGATCGATATGGTGGCACCACCTGTCCAGAACGAACAACGCTCCGGTCAGCGCCCGACCACTCCTACGCCCGATCGTGCCAGTGTCTACGACATGAACTACGAGATCTCTGTATAGCGCAGCCTTACGGTCTCCCCGCCGAGCTGCCGCTGGTCGGAGAGAGCCGCAATCTTGCACGTCACCCCGCGCACTCAAACGCCCTCTTGCGTCGTTGATGTCTAGGGCCGACATTATCACTAAGTCACGAGGATCAAGCTCTTTTGTTAGTTATTTATCATTTTGTATATAAGACATTTTATAACTTCGGCAACCGAACCGAGGACATTCTGCCCTCTCCTCTTTTTGATATAAAAACAATGTTAGGTTCTGTAGTTGGCGTCACTGGCGTCTGTTGTTTGTGAGTCTTTAGTTCAGTTGATTGTATGTTAAAAGATGCAATTTTAGGAGGCTATGCCATTGGCGACCGTGGCGCCTCCTCGGCCTGCTCTTTTCTCTTCATGTTCTGAGAGATAAGACACAAACAATGATTTCATTTTTTTAAGTTTATTTGCTTGGAGATTAATTTTTGTCAAAATTTGTTTTACGAAATGAAGGAAAGAATTTAAAAACAAATTCGTATTTTCATCGAAATATCATTCGCATAATGCAAAAATTAGTTTAATTGTTTTTTGAACAATGCATGCTTTATAAATGAGAGATAACTCTGATGCTGTCTCGACGATTTAGCAATAAGTAATTGTTTCCAGCTATTTACAGCGTTTCTGTCTCAAAGTCTGCTACTCTCCGGACTTGTTACCGCTTGTTTTCCGTCCCAAGTCATCGCGAATTTGTAGACCTGTGCAATTCGTTGTACAATTGTCATATATTTATCAAACTTCTTAAAACGTAAAGACTGATTATAGGTAAACTTCGAATCAAATTAAATTTTAATGCCTCACACATCACAGGCTATTGATATTTATTAGTCAAAACATAACTTCGGACTTTAGGTTGTGTCTTAATATTTTCTTGTTTACATATATGATCCAAACTTTATTGTCATAAATCTGGTTAAGATTGGTTAAGATCGTTGCACAGGTCAAAAAATCCCTGGACCAGTAAGATTAAACGTGTACAATTACGGGATAGGATTTGAATGCTAAAAAATCATTCTCTGTGTTTGACTTAGATGAAAAAGCATATCAAATACCAGATTTTTTTTTATTTATAAACCTTGGGTCTCATAAATCATTCCCGTGCTCCGCACATAATGTACAACGTTTTTTTTATAATTGTGTCCTCGTGAAAAAGTTTCACTCTACAACAAATTTTGACGAACAAGCGCAATCGTTATGTGCCAAATGAACGTCCCTGGTTTTATAACGAACAATTTGTTTGTGATTATTAAAGTGTAAATAACCTTTATCGAAAGCAATTTGTTGTTTTGCAGTATAAAGATATATAATATACCAGCTGAATATCCGTGTCTGCACGGTATCCACATCACTGCAGTATTCTGTGATTTTTATCATGCTAAAAAATGTTTGTTTATCAGTTCGTGATAATTTTTATTATAGTAGGATAGGATATATAATGTAGACAACAATTTTATAAACTTCTTTCATTGCCAGAAATTACGAATTGATTGCATTGAAACAAAAATCAAACAAACAACAATATTTCAAGTTATTATTTCAATTAATTTTTTAATACCCGCTATTCGGAACGATTTTGTCGTTGTAACCTCATTGTGCTCGAATAGTTATGTTCACACGCGGATGTGATCTAAAAAAAACTTATTCAGTTTATGATATTGATATGAAAATTAATTTAAAGAATGAATCAATTTCTTTTTTTGTTTTTTTCTAATACTGGCGCGCATCGTATTCTTGCTTTTCTATTTTTTGCACGAACAACTTTAACACTGTCGGTTGATGTTTGTCTTCGACGACGTCTCTTCTCTAATAATTCACCTATCAACATTCAATTTATAATATAAATATACAAACATTGATATGCTTGCTATAAATTAGTTTTTTAAACAACTCTCTATCTTTAACTACGGATTTTGAAACGGATAGAATACATATTAAATGTGTATTATATATATGTATATACAATCACATATGAGAAAATGCGTTTTCGCAGTCCTCAGTGGCACATTTCTCATGGATTTATCTGTGGTATTGTGAAATTCAGTCCGAAGACCATTATCTACTAAAAATCCGAGCCCTGAGGATAATCCATTTATACCTCACGTGAAACTGCTGTCAAGCATTACTTCACGTGGAGTGCCTACATCATCAATGCCGAGATGTTGTTTTCTCCATCTTATATTGTCCGCCACCACCTTCCGATTTTCCTCACAGAGCATTATTAGAACGACGAAGTTTCCTAAAGTTAACCGAGTTTGAAGAAATCATGCTTTAACATCTATCTGGATACCGAAGTATCGCAAAGATTTATTTAAAAAAAAGATTAACATTAGTTTATTGACCGTGTTTCATTTGCTGTTCTTTGCAAAAGAGTCTCTTCTTTCTCTTGTTCATCTCTTTAATTTAAATCTAATTTAATTTGTTTAAAATTTATTATAAAAAATAAATTAAATATTCAAATAAATATTTTATTTATATTTTTCTAATATATACCTTCAGAGGTAAGGGTATACGTTCTTGAACTACGCCTTATCTCAAAAAAAATCTTATTCTAGAAGAAAAGCCCCATTTTTTTGCATTTCTACTAGAAGAAAATTTTACAGTTTAGTACACCATGGCTCTAGTTGATAAGAAAACAATTCAAACAAAATTATTACTTTTTTATTTTTACTTTGGAAGAAAAACATGCGAGTTGTACTCAATTTAATATTTTTTTTAAATAGTGTGGCATTACAACATTACAAATCATTTTTAATATAACAGTAGTTATTTTTAGGATCCGTTTCAGAACAATAAGTTATAAGATACTATTATAATCATTGAAAGACATCCATAAATCATTAAACAATAAAACGTTTATTTTCTAATATCAGTCTCACAATTAGTTATTGAAAAGAATAACTTCATAAGTAAATATAGTAAATTGCAAGACTTAATTTGATAATGAATATTATGAAAAATTGCCAAAAAAAATCCTACCCAAAAATGACGTAATATATTGCATTAAATATGTACAATATAATGTAAATATGTACAAATGTAGCAATTTTATTATTAAGTACTTTTAGATCATTTCATTTGTTCAAAATGTTTTCCTTCTACAGTTTGGCTAATTGCGATTCTGTTGCAAAAATTTTGTAAAAATTTACATTTTATTATAGTTTACTGAACAATTTTTTAAGTTTCGTATGTTTTGTTATTTTTTGTATGCACGCTTAAAATTCAGTAAGTTTTGTACGTTGTTTTAAGTAAAAAACTACATTTTTTAGTTTGGCAAATTTAGTTTTTTTCTTGCATTATTTTGCAAATAAATTGAATGATTTTTGTTCTTCTAATTAATTTAAAAATTGTATTTGATGTAAAATTTCTGCGTACGTGAATTTTTGATTTGCTCGCAAATCGACATCATTTTTTTCCAAAATTTCAATAACCCCAAACTTTATTATAATTTTTTTCCCTGTAAAACAATAAAAGTCATAAATAAATTGCCTCTATTCACGAACACCATTGTCATGTTATGGATAGTTTCTTACAGAAGAAAGTTAAAAAAGATTATTATCAAACATAGATGAATGGCTTGGTACACGAAAACAAAGTTCAGTCGAAAAAAAAACGTAACTTTAGTTTTGTATGAAAATCATCGCTATTCAATTAAAAAAAATATCTATCGTGTATCTAGGATTTTTTTACGTCAAATGAACAGGAACTTCAATAAAAAATATAATCGATAACTGAATACATATTTTTAAAAATTGTGCTTCATTTTAATTGCTTTTACAATTTAGATGTTCCCTTCTTATTCCCTAATCCATAAATGATTTTGCGGAGCCTGATTGTTCTGTAGTACTTGAACAATTTTGGAAGCTGCGGACTTCCGTATGAGGCGGCACGTTTTCGCGCGATGACGCAAACACATGGCGTAAGCCATGAGCGACATGGAGTCAATTTATCATGACTTTTCATCATGGTTATTAGAGAAGTCCTGGTTACCTTCACTGAATTCTTCCAGTTTATGCTGGCAATCCTCTTGAGTATTTTGCTGGCTGTAACACAAGCAAGATTGAGTGGTAGGATGTGGGCTCAACCGTTGGTATGTTACAATTCATCTCCTACCCCAACCCCTGATCTAATTTGGTTTTATTGGGTAGATTTTTAAAAACATGTTTTTAGAGACATGTTTTTTTTCAATTTGTTGCGTATTTCTCGAAATTTTGTTGGCATTCTGCATTTTCATAATTTCTTATTGGATATCAAACAGTTTGTGCAGTGGCCATTACTGCATCTTCATTTTACATTTCTAGCTGAAATTATTAGATATTTAACTTCCGAATTTGCAATTAATAAATTAATAGTTTCAGCAATGAAATCAACGATTTTTACAGCCTATTTTACACGAACTGTTAAACAAACATTTTTATTAATGAGTACGCTATGAATTGTGTTTTTCAAAGAACGAAGTGTTTTTTAAATAATGGTACAAGTAAATCTGCAGTTTTTTTACATTTTCTTACAATCATTTAAAAATTGGCATCTTAAGCTAAAAAATGTTGATTATCAGTGAAGGGCTTGATTAAAAGCGCGTTATTCTTCATTTAAGACAATTTTTTGCTTCGCTTAGGTAAATTAAACAATTTTAAATGTTCATTTTCTGAGTCCATTTTGTTTTTGTAGTATCTTTTCATGCATAAAAAATGTATTCTGTAACTTTGAACATTGTAATTAAAACTTATTTGATTATTTATTGGGATGTTTTTAATGTATTTGAATAAAAAAATACTCTCCAAATCATGACTGTCATTTCAAATTAATCACTGATATAATTGAGCATTCGTAGCTATAAATTTATCTGGAAGATTTTTCTTTGCGATTGCATTTGAAATCTCCTTTTTTCTTTTCTGCGAAAGAACGCTAGGTAACATAAATTAATTATCGGAGACATCGACTATATGTTGATATTTACAATAAAATTGCTAGTTTGAACGTAGAGAAATTTAATTTTAATTAACTATCGTCACAACTGTGTAATTCGTTTTAGAATTGTGCACCAAATGTTATAAGGTCAGTCGTAAACTGATTCCGGACACTTAGTATGATTTAGAACTAACTAAAAGTGTTACAGCAGAGTTTACTGAAATTCTAAAAAAATTGTACAGAACACTGACACTTCTGGTTTTCAGAAACAGCGTTTTACAGCAATCTTTTTTAAAAATTGTACAAATTTATTCATAAATGACCAAGTTTCCGTTGTTTTTTTAATAAAAAAAAAACAAACTAACCTTTTCAAAACCGTTTTAAAATTGTATACTTTATTCAATTTGATTTTTAAGTTGACTAATGTTACATAATTGCGATAATAATTGTAATATACAATTGGTGGTATTATGATAGCAATTTGTCATCACAGTAATTGTAAACTATATCAACGTATTGGTACGTGGAAAACAAAATTTATAAATCAGTCTGCCAATTCCGTAGATTGGAGAGTCCCAAACCACATGGAAGAAAAGGGAAAACGACAAATTTACTGAAGTATGATTGCGAGAGCCCAAATGTTGCGAATCTAGATTTGATTGAATTAAATTACACTCGCAATGGTCGTGCGAATAGACACTCGTCTTGAACGTTTTAATTTAGAGCAAAACGAGCTTTATATTTTGTGACGTTTATATACTGCTTTGCGTTCTTCACGAGTGTCAGTTAACGCAACTTAATCAAAATTCAAACTTTAGTTTACTGTACATCTGAACATTTTTTTATACATAAGAAATGGCGAAGCTTAACTTGCAAAATTAGTGGAAGAATCATGAAACGTTGAAGAGTGATGTGTTAATGAATGCTCAGATTTTTGAGCAAATGAAATTGTAAATTAGAGAGAGAATACACTGTCACAATTGGTAGATGAAGCAACATTAGAACTGTTACAAGAAAGTTACAACTTATTGTCCAAAGTATATGAACTAATTTCAACGATGGTTTATTTGTTTCAGTTGTTCTTTTTCTCATCGAGAAACAATTAATAACTGTACTCTGGACAATAGAATGAGCTCATCATAAAACGTCGTTATAATTTTAGACTCATATTTTGTAACGAAAAATTTCAGTAAGATATAAATATATGGAGATCAATAACTTGTTGGTTTTTTGCCATGGTTCCCTTTTTTATTATTATTACACAACGGCGGAAGATAAATTTTAAAAAAATTTATCTTCAAAAACACAAAAATTTACTCGCGTAGTGACAGGGAATCGTGCCAAAAGAAAAAAAAATGGAAATGCATTTTTTGAGATAACTGAACAAGAAAAGCCACGAAACATGAACCACCAGCAAACATTTATAAAATTTGTTGTATATATTAGGAATTATGACTGTGCCGTTCAACATTGTAAATATTTATATGAATTAACACAATCTAAATGACCGTCAATCATTTATCTGTTACGTTTAATCATTGGATAAGTGTTGCTATTCCAATGTGACGTTTCATTGCACAAAAATAATCTGTAATCGCAGTGTCATTTTTTTTTTTTTCGTCAAATTTTATCGTCATCAAAGTACTGAAAGTATATTTAAAAATTGCATGATTACAAGTTATTTTTGTCAAAAAATTTTTATTTTAAAAATAATAATTAATTAGGACGGTTTCATTTATCTCGTCCGTTGAGATTTTGTTGGTAAAGACGAGAAATTGTGCATCATCAATGTGAATCGGGCGATTAAACAGTTTTTTTCAAATATGACTTGAAATGTGTTGTACGTTTCCGAGTGCAATGTTTGATTCATGTGATAAGTTGCGGTTTTATTTTTCATTGCGTATATCTTTGACAAGATCAAAAATAAAGGGAAAAAACATGTACCAACTGAACGTACGTTTCAGGTTTTATAATTTATATTCTATATGTTGTTTGTTTACTCTGCCGTCATTTTTATGTACATAATAAATATTTATTGTATTAAATACTTTTAATTAATCTTTATTGTTTTCATTTGATCATTTAACATTTAATTTGAATAATACACTCTCGAATTCATTAAAACATTTTTTAATGTCAATTGACCGTGAATTTATAAAACATTAAAATTATTTAAAATTTTTTTTTATTAATCTTCATTGATCTGATTTCCCTGCGTATTCAAATAAAAGAAATGCTATAATAAGTTTAGTGACGAAAAATCATAAATTCAATTTCATAAATTTACAAGCTTACTTGAAATCAAAATAAAATGTGTAAGTTAAAATTTGTTATGAT
This sequence comes from Trissolcus brochymenae, assembly GCA_030523145.1. Lineage (NCBI taxonomy): Eukaryota > Metazoa > Arthropoda > Insecta > Hymenoptera > Scelionidae > Trissolcus > Trissolcus brochymenae. Next base: position 51,165 of record JAQQRF010000208.1, on the reverse strand, counting down.
GAATAACTTATTATACATTTTCGGTCAACAATTTTCTGGGGTGCAAGTTGATTATGTTTGATTGCCTCTTCCTTTTAGGTGTATATGATGGAGTTCCCGGAATCATGTCTTCACTATCGCTGACGTAGTTTGATGATACCACCTTCGGCAGACTTGTGTTGATAGACCGAAAGCTTTTCAAAGAAGCAATAGAACTTGGAGAATATCCACCATAATATGACAGAAAGCTGTATCCAACGAGTCGCTCAGTGATGGTCAACTCGTTTTTCAAAATAGATTGAGCAATTTCGTACGCTCCATCCACCTCTGAGGTGTAATCTATTCCTCGATAAACCATCTGAAATTAATTGATAAATTTTTCGAGTGATGATATTGATGTACAGAATTATTTGCAGAATAATACAATGTTAACTGATTACTCGTTTAGACAAACTGCTTCTTGGAGTTTTTTTGAAGGGTTTTAAATTTCTTAAGGTCACCCAAGATCTTTCGACCTTTCCTATGTTGGAAAAATAAATGACATGATACCTCACCTAAAAATTTAAATTTTGTATTATAAGTTATGTAAAAATATAAACAAAATATAAAACAGGAAACGAACTTACAGGAGCTTGACTGGTTGGTTTCAATGAATAGAAACTTAAAGTCTCAGGACTGTCGCAAACCATGGCAGGCCACCAAGGAAATCTAGGCCATCGAGCCCAAACGAGACTTCCAGCAGTATATAAGTTTTCAATTAAATCTTCCTCAACTTCAGGTGGGATTTCCTCTTGTGGAGTTGCACAAGTTACATCTGCAGAATTATATTTGTTTTAATTGTTTAGTTATTTGATTGTTTTTGGTTTATTCAATTTTTCAAAAAGAGTAAGACAAATATTTACCTTCGCTTAAGTTATGACAAAACCACAATTCTGGCACATCAATAGGATCATGGTAATCTTCACAGTAGCGAAATTTTTTGCAGTTCATATTGCAACATTCAATGTATAATCCAGTGTCTCGACTTTTTTCAACCCAATTCAAAGCTTTCCTCCAATTTGAACTTTTGTATGGTTCAGTTGATGGGGTTCGTGCTGCTTTGGAAAATGATAAAAGGATAATACTAATTGTTTGTTTGTTTTTTTAGAGATGCTATTTTGAGGTTAATATATCAGATTTAAAAAAAATCTTACATTGAAAAAGCGGTTGGTATTGAAAATGCACAGAATTTTCTGCAAACCCGCTGTCAGAATCATAGGATACTACGACATGTGACTCACTGTCAGCGCTTTGTCGCTTTTTATTTTTCTGATTTTTTTTTAACCATTTTTTCAACTCTTCAGTTGTTTTAATCTTAATAGTTGTCGATCGTAAATAGTAGAACTGAAAAAATTTAACAACTTGTTAAGTTACAGAAAACAATGTTAAAAATTAAAAAGTTGCAATGTAAACAAAAAACAAGAAATATAAACATCAATGGTTCTTGTTTTAGGTTTTCCAAACTTAATTTTTTTTAGATATTAAAAAATGAAATCATTCTTGATTCTATGTAACATACATTAGGTTCATCTGAAATGGAACAATTTCCTTCGTTCATTTTTTATACGAAGGGTCAAGCAATACTGTCTTTAATAATGCCGATGTATTTGTAACAATTTGGCAGGAATTGCCAAATGCTGAGTTTGTGCGCGTCATTTTACCAACCTAATAATATTAAATTTTTTTGAAATGAAATAAAATTGAGAAAAAAAAAGATTTAAGAAGTAATATACTAATGATAATATAACTTCTTGTTGATTTTCTTTTAAAATCATATCAATCAAAATAAAAGGTCTAAATTATGTTTGAATAATTACACAAAATGTTTTGAATTGAATGAATAAATATTTCAAGTCACGTCGTCCAACGAACATCAACCAGTCAATAAACAAAATTACACAATTTAAAATGTAAGTAAAATTAATAATTCTGTGTTATCAAATATTATCACCAATGCCTCTTCGTAAGTACTGGACTTTACTCCCGAAACGCATCATGTTCAATTGTTACGTCTTGTTAAAGTTTATTTTATTTGACCCCTATTAAAAATTTGTAAAATAATTTATGAATCGAGTTCAAAATCTGAAATCATATGAAATTTGAAATTGTAGATTCGCTTTATCTTTCACACATTAAGAACCAAAAACCCGAATAAAATGATAAGCAAAACGATTAAAACAAATAAAATTGATTTAATTTTTGTTTACGTTTTATTATTCATATCATAAGTTATATGAAGAATCTTATTTTGTTTAAACTTATTTTTAAAACAAATGAATATTTCAATTGTTTAGCTGACATTTCAGTAGTTTTTTTTTTTTGTTTTTTTTTTTAACCAGAAGAATTCGGTTTTCATTTAGACATTTATTTGATTGAAGTCTGTAGTCGTGTGTGACGTCAAGATATGAAAAGTTCGCGGAAAAGCTTCTAGGAATTATTGCGCTGTAAGTAAAATTGTGTACATTTTTTCATATCAGCAATCGAGGAGTTGCATCTACACTTTTTTTATCTTTTCGCGATGCGTCTGAAGATCAGAGATATGAAGGTTTTCATCACACGCAACTTGAGCCACTAATTTATGTTAATATTGCTAAGAAAGTGAAGGTCGACAGCATCTACAGTATCAACGCTCACAGTACAAACTCCTTCGAACTTTGTTATAAAGTGAGCATTTTACTTATTCATTTTAGTATCTTAATAGGAAGCTAAGCATCAAAAGTAAACAAATGTAGTACTTTTATTTATGTAACTGAGGTATTTGTTATAAATAATGTATAAGTTTTTTATAAATAAAAAAGAATTGAAAAAGTAAACGTTTGAATTAATTATGTTTAAAAAGTTTAATTATTTTCAAAAAATGTTTTAATTTGGTTTTGGAAATAATGTGCCTATATTCTGTCTTATCCACAGTCAAAATTCTTCCTGGAGAAGGGATGGCCCGGTTGTCGACGTCTTATTATCGATTTACTGATAGTGTTTTCCAAGAAGATAGGTAAAGGCACAGTGCCATTGGCTGGTTTGTGACGCTCGGAGTTCCCAGAACGTGCTATTGGTCGTCGCGTTGCATTAAGCTCACATACAAAAAGACTTTTCATTCAGTTGTCGTTTGTGTCGCTTACAATACATTTGGTGAGTACATTTTCCTTCCAAGTCTTTGTTTTCAAAATAACTCCTTTTCAAACAACAGTCCTCGACTTTGCTCCAACGCTTGTTCGATTCAAGCCAACTAAATGTCCCGAGTTTCCAAACAAACTTCTATTGATTTTATTTCTGCTTGCTTTTATAATATTCGCCTCAACATTCGTAGCACTTCGGATTTAATTTTGTTTTGCCATCTAAAATAGTTGACATTATAATTTTTCACCTTGCCTGCAGATTAAGTAGATCATTAAAAAAGTTATATTACAATTTTGAAGCAAAAGACATTGATTGATGTTTTTTATATCAACATTTTTATTGCCTTTAAATTGTTATTTGAAGATTTCATGTTGAATTTAAAAAAGTCATCAATCATTGACAATTTTATAATTTACGATAAGGAATGAAACACGTTTCTAAATTATTCATGTTATATTGAAAAAAAGGCCAAAAATTTGGGATATTCAATTTTGTCACAATTTTGAGATTAAGATAGACAAAGAAATGTCTAACAATTCAGGTAACACAAGATTGCATTGTCTCTGATTACTTTATGGATTTTCCATTTCGAATTGTCTTAAAGATATTTTAGTCTTGGAAAATCTCAACCACTGTGGAACACGTGATTTTGTTCATATTCTCGATGTGACGGCCCAAAAAAAAATCTTGTAAATGGATTCAAAAATTACGTCACCCACATTCAACCTTGTGACTGTTTAAAATAGCTCCCATACACTGTAAAGTCCGAGATATGCACAAATTAGAATTTCGAATTCCATGAAAAACATTAGAAACAGTGAAACATTAGAAGCTAAATAACATTGGACTTGATTCTTTGTCTGCTGTGATGGACGTTATTTCTCTATGTCGACTTCAAAATCTTTGTTGCAATCCAAGAGAAGGTGCCAAGAAAATGTTCTCATTTTTAAATCGCGCGTGTACAAGTAAAAACTTTCGTCTGATGAAACTTTGCACTTTCACCTCGTTGCGTGTGTAAATGATTGTCTATATTTTCTAATACATTTTCTCATACATTTTTTCTTATACTTCAAAGTATAAAATCTATTTAAAAAATGGTTATATAAATCAGCTAATTACATTTTTTTATTATTTTATTTAAAAAATCATGAATAACATTAAATTACAATCCAATTTTTATAGAATTTTTATAGAATTTGTTTCTAATGTGCATATAGCTGATTCTTATCTTGAGGTTAAATCAATCAATTGTGGTAATGATAATACTTGAAAGTTGAATGAACGATATATAGACATGATCGTATGAAGTTTTTACTCGATCGTCATTATATTGGCAAAGTTTCAAACTCTATTTTTAATGTACATGCAAATGCTACGAGTAACATATAAAAAGAAACCTACAGCCATCTATAGAATATCTTCTCATTTTTTTCCATTTTTCTTAAAAACTGGTCTGTTCGATATTAAATTATTCAACATACTAAATAATATTTTTTTCTTTTTGTTACAGAAGAATAGTATGCCTAGAGAAATTCGTAACGAGGAATTAAAACGCGAGTGTTCGCGGTCAGAGGGACTGCACACTTATTATTATCCTGACCATTTTAGAGAACCCATGCTCAGTTTTTGAGTTTGGAGTTGCCATGAAAAGGCTTGTAAATAGTGTAAATAAATTATAAGAGGAATATATTCTCACGCCTCATCAACACAGCTCAACACAATTCGCGAAAACCTGAGTCTACATTCTAACAATAAAAAGATTACACAACAGTTGATTCATTTCGTTAATAAAGTGTTCTAATATACTACAAATATGAAGCCTGGAGCACAAAGTGACATGTCTTTTGGGATAAACATGCTTGTGACTGGTACCGCAGCTTGTATCGCCGATTTGGCCACCTTTCCACTTGATACAGCCAAAGTTAGGATGCAGGTGAGATACAAATTGAACTCAAACAGATTTAAACAATTAGAAATTTAATCCCTTTTAGATGACATTTATTTGATTGATTTTGGGCTTATTTACAGATTGCTGGCGAAGGACGTCCTTTATTGATGGCATCAACCGAAGGTTCCGTCGTGGCAATTCGCGCGGTACAACCTGGACTGTTTCAGACAATAAGCAACGTTATCAAAAACGAAGGCTTTGGGTACGTTATTTCAGTACATTAATTTTATTTATTGCATAGAGAAAGGTAGGTTGTGGTGATTTATCGACTGTTAACAGTTCGATTCAATTGCTACACATATCCACAATTAAGATTGCAACAAACATTCAAACGTTTACTTTTTTCAATTCTTTTTTTTTTTTTTATTTTAATTATTCATCATTCGACCTACTTATTAACAGTTTTATTTGAAATAAACAGTTCCATTCAAATGATATAAAATATTCTAAGCTGCACTTTTATTTGTCCGCTGGTATATTTTTTTGTTCACAAGCTATTTCTCAGTTGGATTGTAACTTGTTTTATATTTTTTTTACTAACAGATATGCAAATATATATACATATATATTTGCAAATATATATACATATATATTTGCATATACATATATACATTGTAATTTAAAAATCACAATAAATAGTTGTTTTGAAACGATTTTTTCAAAAAATAATAACTGAAAATATGAGACTGGTTTGATCAGTAACATTAATCCAAGGTTGCTCGTTATGAGTTGACTGTTTTTATAATATAAAAGTGTAATAAATAAAGTATAATACACACAGAGTTAAAAATTTGATAAAAACAAATGTTTTACGAAAAAAACTAAAAAAAAATATTAAAGTTATTAAATTATAAAATTAATTGAGTGGAAAAACAAAAGCGGATAAGAGATAAAAATACACCCTGCGGAGAGTGCGTTTGCAAATTTGTGAGCGCATAAGAATGAGCAAGGGTTATTACAGGAAACTATACGGAGGTCTTTCCGCGGGACTCCAGAGACAGATGTGTTTCTCCAGTATTCGGTTCGGCCTCTACGATAGCGTGAAGTGTCTCTACGCTGGAATCATCGACGGTACAGCAAGCTATGCAAACTTCTTTAGGCTAATTTATGACAAAAATTACAATTTCACACAGAAAAATTAATAATAATTAAAACAACCGTTTTATGTTCACTAGAACATCATCCTAAATAGAAAGTGATCTTTTAGTGTTGTTAATCGCAAAAAAATCATGAACTGACACAACAAAAAAAACTTTCCAAATTTAATAGATAATTTGATGTATGAAATGAAATCGAACAGATTTTACTTTTCAAGGATTAAAATTAATTCTGATTTTTAATTCAACAGGTGAGAGTGCACGAAACGGATCGTCTGTGAACTTCGGTATTAAGATCGCAGCCGGGATAACAACTGGAGCTCTAGCTGTCTTATGCGCCCAACCTACTGATGTCGTCAAGGTTCGTCTTCAAGCTGGAAACTTCGGGAAGTCTGTCGTTCGATACAAAAATACTTGGCATGCATACCACAATATTGTTATCAACGAAGGCATACGAGGATTGTGGAAAGGTAATCAAAATTGTTTTAGTAAATTATCAATAAAGTGTAACAACCTGAAATAAATTGAACTAGTTTGAATTAAATATTAATGAATCAAATAATTTTAATAACAAACGAAATAAAATTTTAGGAACCTTTCCAAATGTGTCTCGAAATTCCATAGTAAACGTAACAGAAATTGTGTGCTACGACGTTGTCAAGGAGTCCATAATAAATAATGGGCTACTAGTAGATGGAGTCGTGTGCCATTTCACCGCAGCTGCCTTGACTGGACTGTTTACGACCATAGCAGCAACACCAGTTGATGTCGTCAAAACCCGCTATATGAACAGCTCGTCTGGGGAATACAAGGGCGCCATAGACGCTGCCACTCGTATGTTTAGTAATGAGGGCGTCGGTGCCTTCTACAAGGGCTTCATTCCTAGTTTCACCCGTCTCGTGTCCTGGAACATTGTGCTTTGGGTCACCTACGAACAACTCAAACTACAAGTTACCAAAATTCAAAAATCCGATTAATTTGACAGTATTGATTCTTTTTTTTTTTTTGTTAACAATTTTATTTTGATAATGTACTTTCTATTTTTATCTGTAAAATTGACTTCTTTTTCAAAGTCTGTTTTGATTCAAATTGATGAATGTGCTATAATTGAATAATAGATTTTTAATAAATTTATATGTTGAGGTCTTAAAATAGATAAATCTTCTACGACAAAAAATCGTAGGTGAATCCATATTTAGTGCGTTGTTAGATGTTTCAATATCAGTGTATTCTTAAGGTAGACATTTATCAGAATATCTGTCAACAACTTCTAGCTTACAAAAACAAAATAAATAAATAAAAGCAGTCGCACTAGTAACCCGGAAAATTAAATTAGCATAGTTTAATGTGCAAAAATTGCAATTGTTGAACGTATCATTTTTATATCACCGCTAAAAAGGCTGAGTTTAATTATTTCTCATTTCTTGTTGACTTGGCAGATTAATATTATATTTTCCATCTATTATTATTTATCATACTTTCTTTGCTCAAGTTTTGTATTATACAATTGAAAGTGATGCCATATCATTGTTTAAACAATACAAATATTTCTAAATCATTTTAGTTTCGAATCTACGTCGACAATAACAATTCTCATGTAATCTGCCATTTATTATTAATTATAAGTTTCAAAAATTTAAAAATATCAAATTATAAAATGAGCAATGCAACAATTTTTCATAAAATTCTATTGCTTTGTTACTTTACTTTAATGGTTTTGTAGATGAGAAATTTTTACGTTACTTATTGTCCAGGAAGCTTTTAAAATGTTTATTTATGTATAAAAAAAGTAATATAATTGTTCTTTTCATAAGTTTAGAGATCTTTTTATTTTTGGGAGAAACAATATATGTTGTTTACAATGGGAAACGTTGATTTCATTCCTTGATTTAGTACAAATTCTTACATCGTTAAATGTAAGATAACTAACACTTTAACTGGACCGAAGAATTTAAAACAATTAAGAAACTTTTCAATCGTCATCAGAATCTGTATCAATGGATTCGCTGCTCAACGAATATTCTTCTTCCAAGCAATGACCTTCTTCGAAAATGGTATCTTCTCCGACTGGTATCCTGAATGGACAAAAAATGATATTACTATCTTTTAATAATAATCATGACTTTATCAGTTAACTAAAATTTATTCAACGTTTGTTTCTTGTCAAATTTGTCAATTTTTTTAAAAAGCCGAAAAATTGCATTATTTATTTGTTGTTGTTAATTGCAATGGCAAAAAATAATCATACAAAATGTTTTGGTAATAAAAAAATGTTACACACTTAAGCGGGAAATCAATGCCGTCACTTTGCGAGAGTAAAATTTTGTTAATAGATAATAATAGGTGTATCAAGTCATGAATTTTGTAAGCAATAATGCCACCCAAGCTCGTTGCTCAAGAGAGAAAATCTTGCCTCGAATGAAATTTAACCCGATAAATTATCGAATGTCCAAAATGTGATGTTTGGCGTATTTGTCTTGTATACACTTTTGCATTTTCCCGGGCTTTTTCAAGATACATTTTGAAGGGCAACAATATCGCTCCTCTGCAGACCTGTATTTTAATATTATGTATCGATTTATAATTAATTTATTTAAGTTTTTTCACTAAATTTTAAAAATCAATTTTCCCTTATATACATAAATAAAAATTTGACAAATAAATTAATTTTCTCATTTTAATAATTAATCGACTTTCATTTATTTAAATAAAAAATTTAATAAATTATTATAATTACTTATCAATGTGCCAATCTTCATTAGCCTCCTTCATCAAAGACAAAGCTTGGCAAAAATCTTGGCCAATATCTTTGAGGTGTTTCGTATCAAGGTGGTAACCAGCCAACGTTCCTTGATCGCAACCGCAGAAACTACTTTCCATGGTATAGCTTCTACAACCATAACAGAAATAATCATGAATTTCAGCTACCTCATTTATAACGTCAATCAAATGGTTTTAAAAAAATTGAGCTTCAAATATATATCTATCAAAGTAGAAAAAAATCAACCTTGAAACACCTAGTTGGCGCCACACAGCAACTCTTGCAGTGGACTCTTTGTGTCTCTCTACCTTGAATGAACAGAGGGGCAGTGCAAACGCTGGTGAAGTCTTTTGCATTAAATGAGGTAGCAACTGGAAAATTGATTAATTAAGAAAATTGATTAATTAATAAAAAAAAATATTAATAACGAAAAATTGAAAAAACTCTTTACTAGATCATTGATGAAAAAGCTTACGAGATATTGCATAGGTTCATCAGGTTGAGCTCTATCAGCTGCACTCCAGGAACCGGACTTGGAACATCCGAATAGAAAAACGTTTTTTCTTCTCGAGTGACCATGGTAATCGACAAAGACATGAGGTGGGGTTAGCAAAATTCGCGTACAATATTCCATGAGTCCCTTGGTGTGGTAGATAACAGGATGTAACACTTGATTGGGATTGCTCCACCTCCGGTTCAAGTCCTCGTTTGTTAGACCGTACCTATTACTGTAACACGAAACGTATCCTGATTAAATTAATTCAATTACAAATTCACGAACATTTCAACATTCCAACTGTAGAGATAAGAAGACAAGAAAAGAAAAATTTTATTTTACTAACAAATCAGTACATGGGTATCCTTATTCAATATATAATGATATGCAAATTGAATTAATTTTTAGATTTGCCAATCCTGTAGGTGACTTTCAGTCTAGTTAAAAAAGCGCACTTATTAGAGGAATGCAGCTGACAATAGTTAAGGCTTCAGGTGCATTTAGTTGAAGGGACATTTCCGACAGCAGGAAGTCAAGTCACAGGAAGTGACGCCTTTGCGTCGTGCATAGCAATAGTAGGGTAGTAGGTAGTACTATTAATTGATCCTTCTTCTCAATCACATCTCATTTTTCAACTGTCTATTCCTTTTTCTGAATTTTATTAAAAAAAAACTTTCAATAAGATTAAACTATAATTTCTGAGTTTTTATAGTTTTTGAATAAGTTAAAGTAAAATTACAAGTTATGAAGATGACAAACGACCGTAGTTTTTTTTAAAAGATTCTTTGATTAATATTTTGGGATCTTTTTTTGAAGAAGCAAATCAATTTAAGAGCGAGATTGAAAGTTCTCAACAGGTTCAGAGTAGCAACTTTTTTTTCAATCAACAGGTGGGAAATCTACATTTCCGATTAAAGGAATCGGCAAAGCGGCGAATTCGAACTGAATTCTGCGCTGCGAACTCTGAAATGGTCTTGCCAGTGGCTTTTTTAGTCAGCCAGTGTAATGGGCAGCATCCGTCGAGTGTTCTCTCGTCTTGAGTGCGTGCTTCGATGTCAATGACTCGCAAGAAGGAGCCTTGACCGCCAACTTCTCTGGCATCTTAGAAATCGTGTATACAAAGAGTACTTGCATACTCGTACACTCCACGCTCTTCGCCTATGCCTGGGCACAATGTACGCCAATAATTACCATTAATGTCCCTTAGTAATCGGATAGAGGGCGTAAATTTCAACGTCATCGTCAACGTCTCCACTTCCATGCACCTGAAAATAATCATCCTTATCATTATTACAACCAGAGAACATTATTGTAACTCTAGTGAATTTAATCAACTCACTTGAACCCGCGTATTAATTAATATCTTTGTAATTTGTATTATTTTCAATTAAATTTTCATTAACTAATGAATCTGTCTATTTTTGTCTCGTCAAATTTGTATTAATTGTTGCATTTTTTTATTTTCATTTATGTATTTTTGTTTTCATTCAAATACAAAAAGTATCTTTGAAATGACTTGGGGAACACGTAATTCGATTTCATTGTCAATGAAAAATGTCGGTTTTCCATTATAGCGAGACACGATTGCGGGTGGTGCATCATATTTTATCGATTAAGCCGCGATACGTGCTCCATCGTGTGCGAATGATTGCAGCCCCGAGAAGACGCGTTTTCCAATTCACCTTGAAAGAATTTGTAATGATCGTAACTAACTAATGTAATAATAGACTAATGTAGCATTCTATTGTGACTGCATCGTGGCGATCAAAAACCATTCTTGGGTGTAAATCACGCGTGGAATATTGATGCAAGAATCATGCGTACAAAATGCAACACTGTAACTAAAAGTGTGTGTATATATTATTTTTAATTGAAAATAATAAATTTGTAAAATTTGCGTTTGAGTAAAAATATACTTTTCTAAAAATTGTACTTTTTCCAATTAAAATTTTATAGTCTTTGACGATAATTAATTTGTAACACGTATATATATATATATATATTTTTTTTTTTTTCATTAACTTTTAAAAAATCAAATTTTAATTTTTTTGCAATTTTTACTGGTTATAAAATTTTCTACAAATATTTAAAATTTCATTTTTTTAAAAAATCTTTATTTAAAAAATTTCCTTATAATGATGATTGTACTCTTTAAATTTTATTGATATTATTATCATTCTTTTATATTTTATATACTGCTTATCGTTGGCTAATGACAGTTCCTCTGTTTAGCAATAAACAAACAATTTTTTACAAATTTTATATATCTATTCTTCAACTTATTGTAGCCAATGAAATAAACGGATATACAATTAGGCTTATATTAAATAATGAATTTTTGATTTTGCAAAACATATTTTTTCTCGGCTGCTGGCCATTGCCAAGAAGATCGGTGACGTGAACATATTTCCGCGTTATGCATCCATACATCACTTTTTTATGTGCCGTATACCTGCATCAGATTCACGCGCTTCTCAGAACTATGATAGAGAAGAAATAGAAAGAGGGTCTGACGAAAAAAAAGTTTTTCTTGTGATCATAAAGCAAGATCCTTGAGGCAGCTTCGCAAGATTCGCACTCCTTCCGTGAAACTTTTATGATCTACCGTCTGGCTTTGTGGTTAAAATCTTCCAAATAATAGATTTTTGAAAATTTACAAAGACGGGAATTTTCAAAATAAACACGTTAATTCACGGCTCACAAAAGTTAATTAAAAGAATTTTTGTTTTTGTGTATACTAAAATTGTATTACAAAATAAAACAAGAACAAAAAAAAAACATGAAGAAGAATAAAAAATTTCCAATTGGCCAATAATAATTTATATTATTTTAGCCTTGAGATTTATCTTGGGCGTAAAAGTGAGTACAAAATATCATAAATGATTTCCGAAAAACAGTGTTTAACTTATAGGTATAATTACGGTAGCATAATGGTTAGCAATTTTTATAGAGGAACAATTTTTGTTGGCCGGATCAAAGGCTGTTGTTGAATTTGCTGTGTAATAAACTAGAGAACCTCTGTCATAGAAGATAAAAAAAAGAGAAAAACCAACTGCCGCGAGAAGTCTTAAATAAACCTCCGGCCAGAGGGTGAGCCGCAAAAACTCCGCAAGGCCGTTCGGCCCTCGTACGTGCGCGTCCTGATCCTCAGACAGTGCTCGTTCGCCGATCCTCTCCTTCTCTTTGCTCGGTTTCTTGTCCGATCACACCGTCCGGCTGCAACATCACATCACTAATAATAGCTGCGAGTTTGCTGTTTTCACTCATTTTTTGCAACAATTTTAATTAATCCCACTCGCGACCAACGTCCTTTCTAAGTATTAATCCAGGTAATTTTCATCTAGTTTTATAATTATACATTTCTTGTAAACATCCGATTAAATCCTTTTTCCCTCAACATGATCCTTGAACAACAACATTCAAATTCAGTCAATCTTGATAGTTATCTAATTTGAGTTACGATGAAAAATAAAATCAGTTTTATTTGTTCAATTTTTGGTTTGAGCATTTGGTAAGAAAATAATATATGTACTTCTGGTTTGCGACTAATCTGATAAGTTAAATTGACAAATTAACAAGTCAATACAGTCTATGGCAGCACTATGGCAGTCTTGCAGGATACTTGGTGCTTGAAATAGATCGTGTTGTAAATCCCATCCGTCCCCTCGCCAGCCTTGTCCCTAGCCGCTCGGACTACTCGAGAGAAACACGGGGCCCTTTACTTTTGTTTGACAAAAAGTGCGCTTGCCAAGAAGTCGTTTCTAGCTCCTCTTCTTTGCCAGCAGGGCCGTAATTCATGTTCCAATGCGCGTTTTATTCTTACACAAATATCTTCTTGACCGTCGTCGGCTTTGCGCTAATTTGTGCTAGGTATCGTTTAAACGATATTTATATGTCCGCCTTATTCTCGTACCCTCTTTTATTTCAATCCATGTAAACATGAATAGTTATCGTTGTACAGAAAAGAGCAACATTTTTCTGTTGCTATCCTACTTTTAGTACGATTTTTTAAACATACTTTTTTTTATCAGCAACAGGTTCAAGAGTTTTAGTTCTTGAAATCTTTATCCTCAAGAGGTAGCGCACTGATGTGTATAAGTACGGTCCTGCAAATGATGTAAAAGATAAACAGAGCAGGCATAGCTGGATCAAGGAATCTTGTTTGTTTATCCTGGACGAACTATCTCATCATCATGCGAATCTAATTCCTTCGAGGATCCTAATTTTTTATTTCATTTCATGATAATAGAATATGCTTTTATATTTATGCTTTTTTTACAGTTCGTTGTTTTCTTAATAAAAGGAGTTGTTATCCTTTTTTGACATTGCATCATATAATCAGCCGTTAAGAGTGAATTAAAAAAATTGAATCGTCTTTGAATATGTTTGTTTTTGTATAATTTCGTGATTTGTAACAAATGAAAGAGAAACTAAAACGAGGAAGAGAGTGCATAGAGAGGGATGAGAGCGGTAGCTGCTGTGGCAGGCGCATGACTTATGCAAAGGAGATAAAACGCCGCGAAACCAACGAGAGGGAAACATCGGGTTGGTTTCACTGGTAACCGGTACACATCGCGCGCTAAATCGAGGAAGCCTGCACGCACACAGGCTTGCCAACTTAAATAACATGTCACCGCGAGCGCAATGCTTTGCTTTTACGTTTTCTTTTCTTTTTCTTTTCCTCGCCTTGCGTTTTCTCTCTTTCGCATAGCCACTTGTTGCTCCTTCTTTTGGGTTCACTCGACGACAGTCATTTACATACTATAGTTTGGTTAATGGAATAATTTATGCGTGCAAACAAAAACCTTTCCTGAGAATTGTACCCCGATGGAACGGTTCACGTAATTGCTCACAATTTAATTCTAATCGATTGTAAGTGCGAACAAAAAATATGAAATGAAAATTAAATAAACAAAATACGGACTGATATGAGGCGACTAATTAAATTAATTATTGCGAATTGTGGCAAAAAAAGGATAAGAAAAAACGACAAGAAAATAAGAAGATTAGTTTAATTTTGAATAGATGAAGTTAATTTGCAATGGTAATCGATGCCTTCAATCTGACATAATCAGAAATTTAGTAACTGCTCGAGATCAATGCACGCTACTCGATGAATCGGTTAATAAATTGTACGGGCTTGTAGCGAAGACGCGTTTCCTAACGCCAATCGAGTTATAATCACGACTTATCTCGTTTAAACGTAGATGCTAATTGATAAAATCAACATTCTACAATAAAATTTTTACATCCAATTTACAGTCATCAAAACATCTTTTAGATCAGCGTATTTTAAGAAACTATACTACAACTAGTACTATTACTACTACTACTACTACTACTACTACTACTACTAGTACTACTACTACTACTACTACTACTACTACTACTACTACTACTACTACTCCTGATTTGTCGCTAATTTTGCAAATTGCATTATGCAAAAAAAGTTACAAAATTATTCGACGTAAAAATGATAACAACATTGGAACGAAGAGATTGGAGGGAACAACTAATGAATCGAGAGAGCCCTGTGGGAATTTTGCTGTAACTGAAACGTGTATTCGTCGAAGGGCGCAACATCTTCCTTTATACTGTATTATTGACTCGCAGAATCGCTGCAAAAACGATAGCGATTTTCAAGGTAGGCTTCATTTTCTGGCATACGAATAGACGGAGAGAGATAGCGCGAGTGCGTTCCAGCGACCAAATCACGGAAATTGCATTGCCAACGTCCGATGCGCTGTCGATTATGATTTCGATGTACGTCGTAATGTTGCTTCTCAAAACCGGCTTGATATTTATATTCATTTAAACAAATATTGCCGCAAAATTTACCATCTAAGAATCCAGTTCTGATTGCCTTTTCCAAGTCGGGAACTGAATTTTTTTTCTCACACCAGTTCTGTATCTCTGATCTGAAAACTAAGAGTATTTGTTTGATAGTTAGAATGTTTTTAGATGAAATTTCACTCTCTCAAATTTTATCGCCATTTTTGTTATTTGAGATGGACAATGAAAGTAATAGATAATGAATTGAATGAGATTGAATATCTGAGAGTAAGAGAAGAAAAAAAAGAGTTGAATGAATGGTGCGAATCGAAATGGCAAAGAATTTCAGGCCGGGAGTGAAAAAGAAGACCAATGAATCGACACAAAACTTCTTGCCTGGAGGCTCGCATTTATCACCGCGGCTTTGGAGAAACAAAGTCTCGAAGAAAATAGCCAAAGATTACCTGCGTTTATCCGAGCGCTGTTAACAAAGAAAAAGAAAATATTAATGATTTCCTCTGCAAGCTTTTCAGCGACTGCTCATCTCGTCATTTTTCTCACCTCGGCGCTTATTAAGCTTTGATTTGATTCATTTCACTAGTTCGTTTCTGCCAACTTTTTAACATTTTAATTTCGCCCCGCGGGTGGGATGAATTTCATTATTATTGTTCTTGTTTTTCTACAGCGCAGTAAAGTAAATTTCGTCCATCAAACTACTGTCAGTATCCTGTCAAAAATGCAGCTTTCCTTGTTCGGTTTATTATCAGAGGTGATAATACAAGTTTAAAATATCGTCATAATTAAATTTCGTTAATATTTATGAGCAGGACTTGTTCTTTGCAAAGTGGAATCCAACTGCCCCTTAGAAAATCAGTTTTGGAGTAAACAAAAAAAATATATATTTTTCAAAAATCCCAAAAATACTTCCACGATTAAATTCGTTCCCATTACTCCTTCTTGGGCATCTATAATCAGCCTAAAAGCTGAAAAATTCAGGCAAAAAAGGATTTCAAGCAGAAGAACTGCGCGAATGATCGATCTTGGATCCACATCAAACGGTCGAAGCGGTGGATTTTTTTTTTCAACCTGGCAAGAACGTTTTTGTCGGGCCTTTTTCGCCTCGAAAATTTGTTACGCGGTGTGTGCATGAGTTTCGGGCGACCCATTCTGTGAGGTGTGTTAGGAGGATGTTATGTTGTCTTTTGTCTTGCTCTAGGCTAGACCGTGAATCATCTTCAACGACCCCCTCTCTACTGACCGACCAGAACACTCTTAAGAGAGGCTCTCAACGCCGCGCGACGTCAGTTCGAGAACACGACCCTAAGATTAACATCCGGTGTAGTTCCGATTCGGAAACGGATCATATAGATTGCGGAAACATGAAGTTGACATTTGTACTCATCCTCGCTGCCTTCGGATATGTCGCAGGTTCGTTGATGCAATTATCATAACAATTTACATCTTATGATTATCGTCATTTTTTCTTAATGACTTCCGAAATATTGTGTATCCAAAAGAAAATAAAACAATTATAAATTATTCTCATAAAGTTTTTTCATTGCAAATTGTTACAATGTTTTTATTATTTCGTATGAAAATAATATTATTACAAAATTTGCAATATCAAAGTTAAAAATGAATAAAAAACATAACTCACATTTGATAATATCTCAAATGTTTCATTCAAATCAATTATGTGAATGAATTGTTCAAATTATGAGGTTCAATCAAGAAATTTACATCTCTTTTTTTGTGTACAAATTTTAGTGCAAAGTTTTTTTTTTGCATTTCTTACGTCCGAAACTCGTTTTTGCGGGCCGGAAATAAACTTAAATTGAGTTACCGAATGGTGATTTTTTGATTAAATGCATCTAATTATGTCATACATGTTTCTCATTGGAGTCAAAAAATTTCATTCATCAAATCCAGTCGTAAAATTTTGAAGTAAAAAAATGTAAATACAAATTCAATACAGTAAAAGCATAAAAAATGTACAACCTGTGAAAAAGATGAAAAAAACGATTTGTGGTATAGGAAATCGGATGTTTATCAAAGGGTTAAAACATTATTTGTGTTTGGCAAGACAAGGCCCTCGGACAGAATGTTTGGTCGAGGCACTAGTTGCATTGCGCGAAGGAGCCTGCAGACGTCTCAAGGTCTGCAGGTCGTTTACCACCTGCACTGCCAGTTTTGCCATCTTAAAGTCTATTACGCTCGGAGCGTTTCGCAAACCACCCCTCGAAAGATAAACCAGTGTTGCCGGCTTTGGGGTTCCGTTGTTTATGAGACTGAATGATGTCCTATTAACATTCCGACGAACACTTTTTCATACCAATCAGCGACATGGCTTTTGCTTTTATTTCCCCTTTAGCTTTTATCAACATTACCGATAAAATTACAAGACAAATTGTCGTCAATTAACTCCGACTACAACTTAATTAATTCAAATGGTCGTAAACAAATTTAAAAAATCTTAATTAAAATTGAAACAAAAAAAGAGATTATTTGTTTTTTGATAGCTTTGACAAATAATGTGAATATCAAGTCGTTCAAATTGTCAGGTGTTTGCTTTTGAATAAGATAAAATTTATGATCGAGATAAAAAATTATTGAACGTCCCTAGGTATTCATAGGTACGTTAAGTTCAATGCGCGTTTTAACAAGAGCGTTCATTAATTTGTTTATGGTCTTGGCGCGAGTGCGGTTGATGAACCTAAGCTCGGATAAAATTTCAGGTTCTCATTTCGTTCTAAAAATATATTCTCCCCATGTCTAAATTTGGAACCTTGGTCGATTCGTTCAACTCGCTATTGTTATGAACAATATTTTTGTTTAAAATTGTTGTAATTTTTTTTTGGTAGTTAAAAGTATACTAACAAATAATTCCTATCAAAACGGTTCTTTGAAATGGACCAACGCATAAATTAGCATTCATATGACGATACCAGAACCTGTCACCATTTCTAGAACGTCGGAAGTGTAAGAAACGTGCCTTGTCGCATTAATCCGACATTCCTCCTACTTTACTCTTTCTATCCACGTGTGCACAATCTCAAATTTTTTCAAATTATGTTTGCAGTTTTTGTATATACGACCAATGTCTTATTTTACAATTTCACGAGGTCAATGAAATTGATTTTGTTCATTTTTTTACCAAGTCGAGAATATTATAAATTATAATGACGACAATTTGACTTGGAAATGTTGCCAAAAGCTCTTGTACGAATTTATCATACGCCCAGAGAACAATGTGACTTGGTATCAGATATGACACTGAAACCATTAGTTACAATAAATTTCTAACAAAATATTTTCCAAATTTCCATATTTCATTTTTTAATTTTATCTTTAAAATTGTTTCTTATTTCTTAAATAGTCTAACATATATATATGAACAATTGAATACCAAGCAAAAAATAAACTGCTCGACGGGATGCTCAGTCGAAATTTCAATTAATTTTCGGACAAAAGACGAAAAGAGGTTCGTGAAAGAATTTCACATCATAAAAAGCAGACAATATACATAATGTTCCTCGAGTTCAAAGGGTCTCATACACTTGAAAGGATATATCAGTCTTATTTGCGTTCCTTGTTCATTGTTCTCCAGTTGAATACTTGTAAATGGTTTTTGCGCGAGTAAAAAAGAGACGGAGTTAACTTTTAGGGAAAAAAGTAGATTTTGAGCATGATAAAAAAAAGGAATCTACTAAAAATAAGGTTTATAAGAAAAAAATGATTAAAAACGAACGGAAAAATAATTAAAACAAAAAATGTATAACAAATGTTTACGATTCAACAGCACAAAGAATCACAACGATCCAGTTGGACGGCGTACAGTATTTCGTATCACGAATGAACCCCTACAGTCCGGAGTTGAACTACTTTTTGGCTTATCAGTATTGTCGGTCATTGGGCCTGCAATTGGCCTCTTTCGAAACCAGGGAGAAGGCCGACACGATGACGCAGTACTTGAAGAATGCAGGTTACACCAAATACGATTTCTGGACTTCCGGCAATAAGTTGGGCACGGACATGTTTTTGTGGATGAGTACGGGTCTTCCGTTCAATGCCACTTTTGATTACATGTTGAAGCGACCTGGGAACAGACCTGCAGACGTGCCACCGGGCACGGAACCGCAGAGGGTTGCGAGGGAGAGGTAACATTCAATTAACTTCACCTTCAACTTCGCTGATCACTGTTATTTTCCCTAATTGCAACTCTGCTTACAAAAATAGCCTTCAACATGGTTTTCTTTTTTTTCTTCTCATCCATCATCCTTTTTGATTGTTGAATCCTGAAAAAGAAACATGAATTCTAGTATACCACAGATTATTTTCTATTTTTATTTTATTTATTTTTTTTTTTTTACTTTTTTGAATTCAATATTTGTATATTATTCAACAAAGGCAAAATATTACACGCGCATTACCTCGGGATTATCCGGAAACGTGCGTTCGTACGTGAGAATATTGCCGATGGATTGACATTTGTATGTCTTTCTTTTTTTCGCAGTGGTGACAGCGGAAGTGCGGACGGATGTGTGGCCATGATCGCACCGACCTTGCAGTGGGAGGCTCAAGACTGCACGCTTGTCAAAGATTTTATTTGCGAGCAAACACGGTGCTATTATTACAATTATGGCAGCATTCCCGTATCGGCCAATCAGGGGTAAGAGGTGAGATAATTATTTTACACACAAACAAAATGTTAGGGTTTTCGAGGGAACGCGGTTTTAGTTAAGCTTTTTTATGGTTTTGGTGATGCTTATATTCATGTTTAGTTCCATTAGTTATTAGATTTTACATTTATTATAAAAATGTTACATTTCATAAATATATTTGATATATTTGATATATTTTCCAACATTTTAAAACTTACCTCAAATGGATTTTCTTCATTCGATTGGTCATCAAATTGAAAAATTCATTTTTTTTATTTGAAAAATTGATCAAATTCAAATACCGATTGAAATCGTTGATATTCGTCTAGTGAAATGAATAACAACTTTGAAGAACAAAATTGGCACAGACACTATTACACAATACACAACTATGTAAGAACACATTCATTAACTCAACCTCCCATTGACTCATATAAACTGCAATCACATGCCCAATAGATGCTTCAAGTAGCATAACAATTGATAAATTAACAAACTAACACAATTATAGTTATAGGATCAGAAATAAGAATTTGGTATGATAAATTTAGGGTGTTTGAAAATATTGTGAAATTTCAAAAGTAAAAATACAAAATTTAATCCAGGTAGGGAAAAGATAGAACTACGAGCAGAATAAATTTGGTTCGCAAGTTATGAGTGTACTGAATTCATAACAGTACAAGCAAGAACTGGCATGAATCAAGTTTGCGTTTCTAATTATAATGTAAAATGAATTACGATTGTATATCTAAAAACAACTAATCTCTTATACAAAGCAGAACGTGTATTTTTGTATTAATTATTATTTAACAAACGTACACTATCATTCGCCATTCTATACGCGACTGAAATTGAATTATAAATCTTAATTCAAAAAAGGGGTTCACTCAAAGTTTTTGATTCGGTAAGAAAACAACAAGGTTCGAAACATTAAATATAAACAAATAAATAAATAAAAATTACAACACCCTGAATATCAGCCGAAGTTGGTAGTTTTCGTACAAGCCAATCGCGTATTTGCAGAAACCGTCGTCCGTATGTTACAACAACCACAGCACCGGCCGGAAACCACAAAGTGGAGGAGGATGATGAGAAAGAGCAGAGCACGGAAGCGCCGAAAGATTTCACTGTGATGCCTTCGATTAATACCAGCGAAAACTTGGAACAGGCTGAGGAGGAGCAGGAGCAGGAGCAAGGAGATGAGGAGTTGGAAGAAAATCAGCAGCAGCAGCAACAGCAGAGGGAGCTGTCAAGCGCAGACCCGATCTTGAACCGCATAGCGACGGTGCTGCCGATGGTGACGAGCCGGAGCAGTTCCGAGGAAAAGCCAATGATCATCGAGAAGAGCTCGCGGCCGGAGCACATCCCGGACATCGCGAGTTTGTTCGCGGACACGTCAGTGCAGAACCGCAAGGACAACGTGTTCGAAGGCTTGGAGACGCACGAGATCCGGTCACTGTCACGGTCGAGCGCAAACTCGCCGGTGCTCAAGATGGAGCACCGTGAGGATCAGGTTGAGAATGAGCAGCCAAACAAGGACCTTGTGGATGCGCACACGATCGGGCCTTACGACAGCGCGCAGGAACAACGCCATCTGGACTACCAAAATGACCAGGCGGAAGTTGATCCACCTGTGAAGGAGCAGGACGAAGACTCGAGCACCATCCTCCCAGAAGCGGAACCGGCCTACAGGTACAACATCAAGGTGCGCAGCAATGGCAAAGTATTAGAACCTCCGTCCAAGTAATCATAGTTGAACTCGCGCCCCGTAGTGGCGCCCACTTTTACCCCCTTTTATCGTACACCGCGGACCGGTCTGCTCTTGGCTGTCCAAAGTCTTCACTTTGCTCATATTGAAGATCCATCAAGAGCAGGTTACGAATTTCAATCCTCGTGGTCTCAGGTATAACGTAACGAACGATCGGTGGCGCCGGCGGACAATCATCGGACTCTTTTCATCCGATTCGTTGACATTCAAGCAGTTGAGATGTAACGGAGTGGGATCGCAGGCATTAGTTACAATTAGACGTACGTAAGCTCTCTCCTCGGTGTTGGGCTATCGGGGTCCGCCTGCGCCACTTCGCACTGATAGCCAATCGGACTTAGTTGTGCGGTACGTCCGCAAGATGAGACGTTTACGAGTTTAAAAAAAGACATGAACGTTTCCGTCATCCAGACGTACACTTCGTCGGTACATAGCACGATTCTCAGATCTTTTTATTCCTAGGATTAAGTCCATACCTACCTTTTATATATAACAACCATGTACTGATTTGTAAGATTAAATCATCAATAAAACGATATCAACATTTTTAATCGGCTCTCTATTGTTTTGCACTCACCATCCGTTGATCACGCCTTCGATGTTCAGCATCGGGACGATCTTGAAAATGTAGTCGTTGCGCAAGCTAGCAGCATAGGGAGTGTTGCTCAGCAGGACCTCTAGAGTTCCATGCATCACCCACGAGGCGTTGCTTTCTCCTGGGTGCACTCTGGATGTGAGAAATATTGTCTTACGTTTCTGAAAGTTGGCTGAGTTATCAACCTTGTCAGCATAAATGATTAAGTAACAAAATTCACATTTTACATTTGTACTTACTTGGATAGGATTAATACTTGAATCAGGAGCAGTGATGGTAAGCAAGGGATTTTCATTTCCATTTAGACTAACACACAAATTCTCTACCCTAAAATAAATACTGGAAGCTGAGATGGTTTTTCCTTGTTTCCAAATGTTCGTCATCAGTCGACTGTAGGTATAAGGGAAGTGATACGCCAGGTAGCAGACATCATAGTTGTGCTTAAACGTCACAGTGAAGGAAGTCGTGAGGTAATTTTTCTTTCCAGCTTTCTGGTAAGAATTGCGATAATAACAAATGTCAGTTCCTGTTCGAACCCAGCCTGACCGGCCCAGTTGAGCTTCAATGACACTGAATATGATAGGCTTCATGCCAAAATTGAACTGGGAATTGGCTTTTTCGCAGTTGATGATGTTGAAAGTGTACGGCACGTCGGCCTCCGTGTTGGAAACTTCGAAGTAGAACCACTGGTGACGAGAGGCACTGTTCACGTCAGGAGTTAAAATTAAATCGTACTCCCTCGGTCCTACCTGTCAGACAAAAGAAATTGTTAATAACAACTATAATTATCAAAATTTTTTATTAATTCATTTTCAACTTCACCTGTATAACTTTTCTTAAGTTCCCACTTTCGAACCGCGACTCAAAGTGCAATTGCTGCTTTGTTTCATACTCTCTCTTTCCAGTCCTAATCTCGTCTATGTTGCATAAAATTTCATCTTCTGCAGTGAGGTTTCTATTCCTGCTCTGAGATGTAAGGTAGTCCAAGTCATAAACAGTTTCCTGCGTGGTGCTAGGATGAAGACCTCTTTCCACGCATGTCAACAACTTTGACCGACAGATCTGACGATCTTTGCCGTTCAGAGGCTCAGGGATTCCCAAAGCATTTCCGCCAATCAAATCTGGATAAGCTACTTTAACGAATTGTGTCACGCTTTTCACTTTGCTTGATATCAAGCAGTAAACGTGCTGTTCAGGTGTGCTCGCAGGTAAAGAGTTCATGATTCTGAGATCAATTCTGTTTCCAGAATAATCATTTCCAGAAGGAAAATTTTTTACCAAATATTTGGTATTAGGTTTCAACAGTTTAGATTTCTTCAATCGCAGTATAGCCTTTTCTTCCTCGTTTAAGCACATATTTTTAATCGACTCATCAATTTGCGATGCCACGTGGTTTAGTTGAGTTTGGAGGGAGCCAAGTTCTCTGAAAAATGTGTAGTAACTGAAAAAAGGGAAATAATTAGTAACAATAATTGGATGCCTCGACATAGGGATGGTAGATATGAATGATGCAAAATCACTTCATGAGATCTTCGTCAGGTCGTTGGAAATTGATGACGCCGGCAAAGAATTTGCTCTCGTCTAATTCATCGTCTATTTTCTTATCCTTCGACTTCCTGGAACTTGTACGGTCATCGTCGTCATCGTCGCAGGAATCAACATCGCTGTATGTTTTAGTTAAAGATGCTACACTGTAGGCCTGACAAATTAAGTTAAAATTTAATTTCTGTATTTTTTTCTGATTTTTCCCTTATTCTAAAAAATTACCTGACTATCAACATCGCTTCCACTCTCCACACTACTAGCTCTTGTACTTGATCCTGGCAAGGGAAACCTATAAAAAAACATACGTGATCTTTACACTTAAAAACAGACTTGCAAAAATAAACTGACCACTATTTTACCTAGCAGGAGACATTTCCGTCACGGGAAGTTCCTTTTTTTCCAAACATTGGTTGATGATTTCGCAAACGCGTGACAACAAGCAATCGTACGTTTTATCTTCAGGGCAATTCATACAAAGTCGATAGAGTAGCTGCAATCCGTTGTTCGCCTTAATGGCTTTCCTCCCTGCTTCTATTGAAGATAACAATTTTTAGTTTTGTCATATACTTTACAGTTTCGACTTTAAATTTCCATTGTCAATTCGAATTTATATCATTTCATTCAAAAAATCAGTTTGTTTTATTTCACATTTTAAGTTTCAAAAGTTATAAAGTCGAACATACTGATAACACAAACATGTTGCAAAGTGCTTAGGGCGTAATTGAAAATTTTTAGTTTTATCTGTCCATCGATTCTTTCCCACCGTTCGAATATTCTCATTATCAGATGGACCATGCCGATTTTGACGAACTTCATACAACACAATCCTGCAATTTTGTAATGCCATAATTAATACTCAAAATATAATTTCATCTTATACAGTCTATTAATTTCTAAACAATTTTTGATACGCACTGCTTGCTGTGAAATGCTTTAAACATTCCACCAAAGTTTTAAGTTTCATATGTGGCGTGTAGCCAAGATGCACGAATGTTTTTTCTAATGTGTTCATTACACCACTACGGACCAACGTTTGTAAACAATACGCTGCAACAAAAATAAAAGAATGAATCTTAGCATTAAATGTGTTTTTTTGCTTGGCGACACTACTAAAATTGTTAACTGAGTTAAAACTTACAATTTTGAGCTAAACTTTTTATGATCAACAACAGAGAAAAGAGCGTGATATTTTGATTATAATGCTGCTTGAGAAGGTTGTGAAAAACTTTTGTCGCGTTAAGAAGTTTTACTTTGGCAGCAAATTTTGCATCTTTTTGAACAATCTGAAACAGACCACATTATTATTTAAACATTTGTTGGTAATTTTATATAAACATTGAAATTTTACAATATGTCTCACTTGTCCCAGAAGCCATAAAATTTCTTGAACCATGACATCGGAAATAATAGTATCAGCATGTTGACTAGTAAGCAACAATTTAATAAGAATTTGAGTGCCACCCAAGTTGATTAATTGAATTACGATTAGTCTCCCAGAGCTATTTTCTAAAAATAAACAACATTAATTAATTCTCAATTATCGTAACTTGATTGAAATAAAAGTACTTTTAAGATGCTTACTTTCGTTTCTCACTAAATTATTATTTTTAGTTTTACAGCCTTTCATCTTCTTCTTAGGACTTCTTGGTGAGATGCATTCATGTAAAATACTTAATATACTACAATTTGCTACATTGTCCCGGCAATTCTGAAATGAAGAAACAAGATTATTAATCTCAAATTTAGTAAAAAAAACATAGTGTACAAAAAAAAAGAATATACAAAATGACGAGTTTATGATTTCCCTCACAATATGCTATATTTTACAGTCAATAAACATAAAATTGCACAATCCGCGTTTACAATTGCTCGAACAATCAATTTACAATCAAAATGTGTTCTATCCAAGCCATTACTTATAAATCAAAATCCTTATTGTTGGAAAATCTATTATTGATGTAGCTGTTAGGCCAAGAAAACTGAAATTTGCATCGTTAACAAGCGCTTGACGTAAATGATAAATATAAATTTCTAGGTCTTGCGTATCGCAAGCTTAGGAAAGCCGGAAATTGGAACGGATCCTTGCCTCACTCTCTCGTTAGAAATCAAGTCAAGAGGTTTAACTTGATTTCGTAAAAATCAGTCTCGTCTGACCTCGTAAGTTGCATTTTGTCAATTATCAAAATCAGTTTTGCAAAAATCGCAAAATTGATGGGAGTTAAGGGATTAGATACTGGTGGGAACATTGATACGCTACTGATAAGGGGTGAGAGTGATATTTTTAGGAATGAGTTGAACGCCTCTGGTTGAGGTCCTTGACACCCCACATTGATTTTTTAGCTCACGCGAAAGCACATTTTCGAATTGGTGCGAGTTTTCACCTCCAGTGCCGTCACGAACGTCTCCATAGCTCCTGTATTTTTCTGCAAGAGTCTGTCCATTGCCCTCTCTCGAATTTTTCTATCTAAAATATGAAAAATCCAGTTAAACTAAATCAATCAAAAATAACATGTTTAATCATTGCAGGAAAGAAGGAAAATTCAAACATTTTTTATTTCTTTTGATTTTGCGAATAATTAAAGGCGCATTTCGCAGACTAATCGAAATGTAAGGTCACTTCCCGGACCAAATGTATTACACGCCATCGGAATTAGACACTTGTGTAATTACAGCCAATAAAAATAGTGTTCGATTGTTTGTCTTGCTCGTGTCAAAGCTGCTGCCCAGGCTTCTCTGTCATATCTCTCGTAACGTTATTCTTGGATACGTCATGTATTAATTAGGACTGTTTAATTGCTGTTGTTGTAATGCACGTGTTGTTAACAAAAAAGACGTTAAAGTCGA
This sequence comes from Trissolcus brochymenae, assembly GCA_030523145.1. Classification (NCBI taxonomy): domain Eukaryota; kingdom Metazoa; phylum Arthropoda; class Insecta; order Hymenoptera; family Scelionidae; genus Trissolcus; species Trissolcus brochymenae. The sequence continues at coordinate 24,546 of JAQQRF010000208.1, read as the reverse complement.
GAACAACTTTGTCTAGGAGGTACCCGTACCGTCACCTGCAGCTGATTTGTCTGTATATAACTATGCCAAAATCTTCTGTTCAATTCATTTTCAATCTACTCGATTTTGAATTTTAACACTAGCAGCATTTATTTATATTATTTCGAAAGTTTTAATATTGCATTTAATATGCATTAAATTAACAAAGAAAAGTTAATTGACATGATTGAACTTTGTAAGTTCGTAGCTCCATTGCTATTGGGGTAAGTGGTATCGTGCTACGAAAAGTTTTTGAAATTAGCCGTGAAATTGCGAGTTAACATACGGCGCCTAAAAATACTCTACGTAAAATGTTGTAACGTGAACTCGTCGAATTATAAAACCTTGTCATTTCTGAATGGCCTTTAAAGCAATTCAGAAATCGGGGAAAAAAATTTTAAATAAAAAATATTGAACAATGATTCGCAATCCTAATGCTAACAAAATGAGAGAATCCCTTTTTTATAATATATCGGGTGTCCCATATTAATTCGGCACCTGTAATAACTGAAAACAAACTAAAAATAAGGGTTGGAGAAAATAATGTTAAGAATAAAAATTTTTCAGATTGACAGGCAAGTTCGATGACAATATCAGTTGTTTAGAAAATATTTTTTTTCATTCTTTCAAACGTTTTTTGATTCAATGTTGTGTTGATTTTTCGAGTTATTACAGGTGCCGGATTAAAATGGGACACCCTGTATATATATATATATATATATATATATATATATATATATAATAAATTTAAAAAAATACGATAAATAACATCGCGTTTATTCGTGATGTTATTTAAGGATGTCTTAAAATTTAATTTAAAAATAATATACCGGATGATGTGATGCGAGAATGGAGACGACCAGCAGCGTGCCTGATCGTGTCATTGTTCTCTTGTTTATTTGAACCGTGTATACGAATTTTTTCAAGCAAGTCATCGTTCAATATGTCGTCTGCAAGTTTGGAACTTGGTGGCATTGCACTAGAACAAAAATCATCATTTGTCAAACTCAATCAGTTTATAAAAATGTTTAATAAGACAAAATGATTATCCATATTAATGAGTTTAACTAATTGCAAATCAAATCACTATTGCTGCCAATGAGGAAAAATGAATAATAAATTAAAACGAATTAAAATTTTTACTTGACAGTTAAATGGTTAGTAACATAACCACAATTGACCAATCATTCAGCCAGACGAAAGTGAGATAAACTAGCATTTAATTGGTAATTTAATGAATGGGTTTAATTATTCAAGAACAAGGTGTGAAAAGCATCAATGGGAATCCGAAGATGATTGGCTTGTAGCCAATTTAGAAATAGTGTGCGCAGATTTCCCGCAATTTGTATTTTTACTATAAGAAAGTGTTTCGCTGAAGCTTCTAAATTATCATGCAATGACACTCCCTTGAATAAATTTGCGGACTTGACAGTTCTTGAACTGCATCGTGCAAAAAAGTTGAAACTCATGTCTATCAAAACAAAGACAATTTTTATACCAATTGTTTGTTTATTCTTCAACTGAATGTTCGAATCCAAAAATAAAGAGAACAATAAAATGTTTCTTTATTTAGATAAAAATAATAAAATAAATTAAGACAAAAATCGATCTTGCTTTTTTGCGGAATAAATATCTTTTCTTTATTTTTAGTTTAATATTTTGTGCGATCAAAAATTAATTTTGATTTGCTGTTAGTAAAAAAAAAATCACACTCTTTGGAGTAAAAAAAAGGCAGTTTACTATTTTTTAATGGGATCCTTAGCATCGACGCCATGCAGCCGGACAGGAACTGGAAATTGATTCTCCTTGTCTTTCGCCGCATTGATCATCCTAATACCACGAGTGAGCAAACATTCTAAACAAGCACTACAAAAAAGAGATGATTATTTCAAGATAGGTAATCTGATAAATATCACAGAATTGAGAGCAGTCGCGCTAAACGCACGAGGCGCAGAGAAATTTTCGTGGACAGCGAAGCACGGTTGTCGCCGTTCCGAGGCGATTTGATGTTTTGCTCTGCCAAAACTATGTTTAAATCCCAAGTACGCACGCGGTCCGGCTATTTATAACGTGGCGGGATTTCCAAAAATTAGTGCCTCCGCGATTGCTTTCCACCAAAGTTGCGACGAAGAAAGTTTTGATATTTTGTTCAACAACAATTTTTTAATAACAACACTTTTTAACCATTCTTTTGACAATTGTCCAAAAGACAAATTCAGGTTCAAGTTTTTAAAATAATTCATCAAAAACCAATCAATGAATCAATTTGATAGAAAATTCGAAACAAATTCAAGTACAAATTAATCAATTCAATTTAATTAAAATAATTAAGTTATTGATTTAATTTGAATTTATTTTTTAATAACATTGTATAAAGTGAATGTTTTTTTGGTTCTTTTATTTTCTTCATTGTTTAAAATTGTTCATTCGATTGAAATCTACATTCAACAATTTTAAATTGTTAAAATTAAAATAGTTTAGGACTGAATTTTTAAAAAATACTTACACTTTGAATTGAATCATTTTTATTATCAATATCAACTGTCTATCCAACAATAAAAAAGCTTGTTTCTCTCACTTCCGCCAATCAAATGTGTTTTTGAAATTCCATGTGCAAATTCACAGCGTACAATGATCAAATTCTAAACATAAAGACAATTAGAAACAATAAAAATTAATTGTCAAGAAAATTGGAAGGACATTTTTTTTACATTTTTGTTCTAGCAAAAATGATAATTTTTTACTCTACGATAACATTTATCTTTTTAAAACTTATTGTTCAAATTTTTTTAAATCATTCAATCAAAAATTATCTGTAGATTTGTTGTGATTATCTGTTTTAAACAGTGCATTTGTTATTTTGTACAAGTTCAGACGACTTACAAGATATGGGAAATTTTGTTGACTAGATCGGAGATAAAGCCCTGTAGGAATTCCATGTTTAATTTTTGTATATTCGCACGTTAAACTTGAGTAATAAATTGAAAATCGATCAGAACGACGTTTGACAGTTTCAATTTATAAACGCAACCTTACATTCAATGTGCGATCACGTGCCACGAAGTGACATTAGTGCCAAACATCAAACGTTTGCACCTTCATTGAGCGGACAGTGTCAAGTTCATTATACACTGGTCAGATTGCTGACAAAAGCGCCGCAAATGGAAACAGTTCAAGTTACAGATGATCAACGAATTTTTTTTTATTTCATGTTGAAAAGACTTTTGTAAACAATATAATGTTGACATAAAAAATGCCTGTGAACAAAATAGGCAAAAATATATTCAACAAATGAAGTGAAATGATTTATTAAAACATAACAAACAAAAATGATGCATTGTTGGTATAAGAAATGTTTATAAACAGAATATAAAATATGTTCCAACAAAATAAACAAATTTATTTCAATGTGATTTATAATTTATATTAAGAGCAATTTGCGATCTTTTTAGATTTTATTAATATACTTTTTTCTCGTATGCCAAGTTCGCCAACTCATATCAGTATTTGGGATCAATGTTCTTTTATGAAAAATTTGTCGACACAATTAGGAAGTCATTAATTGGATCTGAGATACCGATAAAATATTGAAAACAGGTGTGACAAAAATTGCGCAACGAACCCCAACGCAGATGACAGTTGTCATTTTTTACAAAATTGTCATGCATTCTCCGTGATATATAAATTTGGCCGCTGTTTTTCACACTTTCATAATTCATTGAAATTGACCATCCAAAATTTATACATTGTTTATTGTGCTGCCCTGACGAAAAACATCGTTCGTTTCCGTGCTATTAAATTTGCTCTTTTAGTGCAATTTTCATAGATTACCCAATTAAATTTTCAATTCCTCGACAGTTGTTTACATTTTTAACATAAAAAAATTTGGTCAGCATTCAATTCAAAATAATATATATCTTCTTTCCATCAATAAAATTCTTGGGTAATAAATGAAAAGATATGTAAATACCAAGGTTATTGTGTTGTCAGTTATTTAAAAATAAAAGCAAACAAACAATTATTTGGAATTCGAATTTCTGACAGTTGGAGAAATAAAATTGTTGCACAAGTTGGAAAATAGGTTAGCCGTTGAAGATGAAGCAGATACAAGATAAAAGCGCAGGCTTGGGCGGATGCGTCAAATTAAAGAAATGAAATACCAAGGATGCATCGACGGGATGACTTGACGTGACTCGTCCTCACGATGCCGGATGGCTGCAGACAAACTCCGATTGTTGACAAACACGACAATCGCGGCCAGCGGATTGATCAAATGAGGTGCGAAGGACCGCGAATTCTAGCGAACCTGCACGAACTCGACGACTATCGATTTCTAACACCACGCGCTTTTTGTTCGAAGAAGCTTCCAAATGCGAGATTTAATTGCTTTTCAATTTACACGTGTCGACAATCAAGATGTCAGGACTTTGAATTATTTTTTGGTCTAAAGGACTTTTCAAAATTGAACAAATCTTGTGAACAAACGCACGTTATCAAACTTTTCAAGTTTTTTTTATCCTCTTTATTTTTACTGTGAATTATTTTTTCTTCTAGTTTTTCAAAGTTAAATCAGTCTTTGAATATAAATAAATTTGCAACACACAGAGCGTGGTAATTTTTATAGCGGACAATTTATTTCATAACAGCAATTGCTTAAGACGAAGAATGAAAGGAAAATCGTCATTTGTTCGATTTAGAGTAGAGAAAAAAAATATTTTTATCTTGTCAAAAAATATAATTCAACAATATTGAAATAATTTTGTTTAATATTGAATAATTTTGGAACTTTTTTTTTTTTTTTTTTTTTCTCAATGAAAATATTTTCTTTACTTTTGCTACATCCAAATATTTTGATTGATTGCTACACCTGTCGGATCAAAACGTCTCAAACTCTCATACTGAGAGCACCAAAACGACTTCCTAAAATCTTCTTTTCATTATACTTTACTTGGTTAAAAAAAACTCTCGGTCCGACATGTTTTTTTCGATTTTATGTTACATTGAGATTGAAAATTTTATTTATACAAACCTACGCAATACAAATAACACTGCTCTGATGATGAATTACAACAACTGATATTCGTGTAGTAGACTCTACTTTCGACTTTTTTTTTCTACCACTCTTCAACATTTTTACGAGCCACTTTTTTATGGTATTCAAATCACGAAGTCCCTTCTGACGGGGTTTTCATGCTCGGCTTGACATTTTTTCCGCTTCAAATTTGTAATTCTAATATTTCCGTTTTACACCAACATTTTGCATGACAAAACAAAGTGGACTACAAATTTGATATTGCAAGAGACGATTTTTATGCCGCGGATTTAAAGGTTTCTTTTTTTCTAAAGATTCGGGTGATACTTGTTTTGTTAAAATAACTTCAGAGGATCTGTACTTCTTTTTTTTTTAAAGGAAGTGAAATGACGAAAAGGATTTTTCGCAAAGCGATGAGTGGGGATTCTAAGACGTGGGAATATAAGAGTGGATGGTTCAGGCTAAACTGGTTTAGTTCTATATAGTATCGAAATGGAAACTGCGGTGAAGGTGACTACGCAAATTGTTTCATTTTTTTTTATTGAAAAAACGAAATATTTATCTTCAAGTATTCAAAATATTCATATTGAAATTGTTCAACTAATACATTGAAACGATATTTTTAGCTCTGTTTATTTTTAAAGATAACAAATTTGAATTTTTTTTTCACTTCTTACTGGAAAAATGTTAAGAAAAAATTTAATTAAGTTATTTTTTGTTTCAATTGAAATTATTTTTATTTTATTTGTTGTTATTACTATTATGATTAGCAAATTCTATTTATTGTTAATGAAATTCAATCACACGTGAATAAAATTGAAAACGATATTTCCGGTTTGTACACATAAATAACTTACAATAACTAAGCAATAAAAATTAATAATTGAATTTTAAATTGCAAATGATAATTCCTGAGATCTTCTAAGAACTATCATTTGCATTGTTTACAATTTTGATTAATAATGGTTTCCTATTTTTGATCAACTACAAACAGATAAAAGATGAATTTATCAACTTGGCCTATTATAAGTTCATCTCGGAAAAGCAAAGTAACTTTCATATCTTGATTGTAATTTAAAAAATGTAACAAAACTATATAGATTGTAGAAATTCATGACACTTGCTTGACGGTTCAACAACTTTTTCATCGAGAACTTTTTTATTTTTAATTTCATTTTATTACATTTTGATGAAATTGAAATGCATTCCATTAATTTATAGATTTCTGAAAAAAATGCAAATTATAATGTCCAAAAATTTAAATGAAATCATAATATCAGTACATTTGTATAATTTTGAACTCACTTTTGAAGAATTGTTTATTTGACAGATTTCGATTTTATGTTTATTAACCGGTTGCTGTTCGGCTGGTATCCCACCATTTTATACACCACAGAGTTATCAGTACAGTTATCAACATCAAATTCCTAGTCACCACCAGCCTTACTACTATTATCCTGGATCATTTCAACAAGGCTACACTCCGTACTACTACTACAGTCACCAGGCAAGATTTTACCTTATTTTGCATTTACCAATTAAAAATGAATTTATTGAAGATTTAAAAATTTGTTGGTTTTGTTCATTATTATAGTTTTATTTTGAATAGCAATGAAAAATGTTTTTGTTTAATATTATTGACAATTTATATTATATTTTTTAGAGTATCCCACATTTTAGACCTTACCAAAGCCCATATATGCCAACATATAATGGATTTCCGACTACACTTGGATATTATCCCATACCAATTTATGATTTTCAAATAAATATCCTAAGAGTACGTATGCAACATTATTATTAATTAATATTTAAATTTTTAAAAAAATGTTTTTTAAAATTTTTTTAAATTATATTATATTTTTTTCTTTTAGATAATTCTGTATTTCTATTATCAAATAAATAATAATAAAACTGTTTGCGTAGGTGGTGCCGGATGTGAATCAAAATCATCCAGCACAACCGAAACCGAGCACCAAGCCTCATATTACAACTACACCGCCAACAACGACCGAAATCGAACTAACAGACGTCGGTGATTACGATTCTATTGAAACACTGGACACGAAAATTGTTCCGCAAACAAGCGTGGAACTTATCACCAGCACTATGAAAGACGTTGAGCCTGTTACCGAAGCGACCGAAAATACCAAGAGCATCAATGATGACTGATTTTTCATGTTAATTTGTTCTAGTTTTAATATGTTTTCGTTTTAGTTTCAAAAGCTGTAAATAATTTTTGTTTCGCAACACGAAGCTGTAATTATTTATTTTTAAGTTTGTTTAAGTGAAACAAATAAATTGTAAATTGTATAGTTTCTTAAGTACAAAGTGTGGTAAAAATATGCAACATAAGTTATTTGTACAACAAGAGCAGCGATATGTGGATTGTAAATACGCCACATTGTTGTTCTGATACTTATATAAAAAGCTCGGTATCGTAGGGTCAGAGAACAGTTGCTCGTTCTCAAGTTTAAGTGACTCAGATTGAATTGTTTTTACAAAAATGTCCAAAGTGATCACATTTTCGTTTTTAACTTTGTGCATCGTTCAAATTCGTGCAGCTTCAGTAGGAACAACAAGTGGTGAATATTAATTTTATTCACACCGGTTATGATTTTTTTAATTAACGATTTTGTTTGATCATTTGGGCTTTCAGAATACAACGATTCCATATTAAACAATGTTGAAGGGTATCTAGAACAGAAAAAACGTATTATGGAAGAATATTATGCGAGAATGAAAGAAGTGCGAGATAATAAAAAACAAGGCTTGAACACCGAAATTAATATTGATCATTTTCAACCACCAACGATTGGAACAACCGTATGAACATCTTTATAATTTTATGTATAAAAATGAAATTATATCTGTTTGTTTGTCATGATTTGGCGCTTTAACGAATAAATGGAATTAAGTTTTTTCGCATCAGGTGTACTTTACGCTCTCCCCGATTTGTCATGGATTGGTTTAATTTTAAAAGAAAAATTAATTTGTTGACAATTTTTTTGTCAAATCGTAAATTTTGTCTGTCTAACAACGCACTAATCTTTTTTGTATATTATATGATCAACTGCATTTCTGGATCAACAAAAACAAATTAAATTTCGCTGAGATATAATTTTTGTTTAGAATCATCATGCTTTATCAAACTTTTTTTACGGCTTAAGTTATAATATGAGTGAATTTAAAAAACCATATTTTAATCAACTTTTTTTCACAAAAATGATTCCTGTTAGCTTTCATTGTATAATTTCATTTAATTGAAATCTAAATCAAATTTTTCGTTCTTTAAAAACCTACCAAATTTTTGATCATCAAGGGGTTGGTTATGATAAATAAAATTTTTTTTTCACCTTATAATAAATAATTTATAATTCTAAATTATTTTGCAAAGTTTATCAATATTTGTTGAAAAATCTTTTGAATTTACACTTCAAAAAATTTGATATACTACGATTAAATAGTTTTAGGAAAGCCTGTTCTACTTCCAACGAATAAAAAAGAATGATAAAAGATTATTATTATTTATTTATATTATTTATATTATCTTTACTTTTAATTATCAGTAAAATGGAAAAACGGACATGACAAATAACAGAAGTACCTGCAGCGAATGTTTTTAATAAGTGTACACATTTTGATCATGATTCTGATTTTGATAGCCCGTTTGATTTTCCAGACGGAATCTGCTTTGGATATAACAACCGGGACGGTACTTTTTGGAGCATGTAACGATTCTTCAGTTAAAATAATTCGGTTCACAAATGTAGTTAATGGAGCTTCGTCAAGTGGCAATAGTTTCAAGTATAACTTCAGCGGTGTTTGCATAGACTGCATAACAATTGAAAAACTCGGACAAATCAGAGTGGTGCAAAAATCTGGAGGGCCTGGCAAAAATCATATACATCTTGAGTTTGATAACCCGGAAAGAACGATTTCTCGTGTTGTTATAAATGTTTTAGGAAAACATGAAAATTGTTCAACTGAATGATAATATTTTTTAAAATGGACGTAAAAAAATTAGATGTGAGTTTGTACAAAAAAGGTTTATTCAATTTTTTTTGTGTTTGTATCGGTGACAAAAAGAGAAAGATATAAAATTGTGTAAGTCATGTACAACCTCATTGTAGAATTTTAATAATAAATATATTATTTCATTAAGACGTTAAAATGTATGGTAATAATTCATTCTTATTCATCTGACATTATTCATAAATAAATGAATAATGAATATTAAAAACTATATTATTCAGAATCAAATTGTTTGATCTTCTTATGACGTAAAATTTAGTTTACAGAAATTCTAATTCTAATATCGTAGTTCATTAGTATTCATAGTTATTTTAATGCGGTCATTTAATAAGTTGATAGTTTGTCAACAACTTTCCACAATCATGAATGCACAATCCATCATCTCAAGTCTACATTTTTTTCATAGTCGTATTCTTTAAGTTGTTCATCCCGTGTCATAATGTTTATCACAGTAACTTTCTTTTGTTCGAAATAAGAAATTTTCGCAATGCCCGTCAGTCTTCATAGATCATCTCAATAGTAACTTATCTTATAGTAATTATTGTATAACAATCTTCACGGTGTTTACTCAACTATTTTTTCTTAAACAAAAAGAAAAACGGTTTCCAGCTCCTATTAGTTTTTATGTCAAAATTCAGACAAGTAAACTAGCCTCCTCATTGCCTCCAACAGTTAATAGTTAAATTAATAAATTTTCCCATTCAAGAAGAGTTCTTTTTCTTTGATCCTGGAACAGGTGGGGGAGGAACATCGGGAATCTTATCTTTCTCCCCCAATTTGAGCTGGGTTTCCTCATGAAGATGAGGGAGTAGTCTCTCTGGGTACATATCCTTCATATCCGGAGGGATGGGGTCCAGCATCTTCTGAGATTGGTAATCCTGATAGTTGACAGCTTCTACCTGGGGCCCAAGGCCACTGTATGAGTAAAAATAAGGCTCGTACAAAACCGTCTGATAGTTTGGATAGAATTTCAAGGGCGGTTCAGGGTTTTGAGAGTCCTTGTCGCTTTGGATGCCTTCTTCCCTGGGGAGCTCGTCCATTTTTTCTTTCTTGTCCAGAGGCATCTCCGGGACGAACTGCGGTGCAAATTGAGGATAGTATAAGGGCGGAACTAATCCTAAAGCTGTTCTGTGAATCACTGGTTGAATCACAGGAAAGGCTCTGGAAGGAGTCAGATTTTGGTCGCTTGTGATTAATGCGTTGTATACTTTTGGAATTTTCAGTAGCCCCGGGTAGGCTGACGATTGGTGAACGACGATAGCCAGAAGAAAAATTAAAGTCTTCATCTGAAAATACAAATTATATTAAATGTTACGAAAAAATTGCATTTTGCAATAAATGCTTAACTGTTAAGTTTTAAATTGAAAATAATTTTTTCTTGTTAGAGTACATGTTTTCAATTTTTGTACTCTTCTGGGTCATTAGTGTTTGAACAGTTGCATGAGTCAGTCAACAACCTACAGAACTTTGCTCTGTCAATTAAAAAATTTTTTATTCTAACGACGTTTTTTTTAATGAAAAACGATTCTTTGAAACCTTTTAGTTATTTCTGCAAGTCATAAACAAAGTACAGGTTCCAGCTGATTTGACAATAAAAATGCGGGCAGATAAAAAAGTTCCAACGTAAATGTAGGCTTCGCAACTATAAGTCGAGGCGGGATTTTTTTTTAATTCCCGAGCGTAGGATTAAGAAAAGGAACATAAAGACTGGCTGGACCACTGCGAAGATGGCGCTAAAATGCATTCTACGTCTTGTACATATACAAAACTGGGTCGCAATAACGGTTTCAAAAGTAACGACTATAATTTCCGCATATAAATACAAAAAAAGTTACCACCGTTGTTTAATTGTACTGTTTTGGAACAATTACAGTAACTGACGAAAAATTCGATGAAAACGTTTTTCATTGTAGTAAGTGAACATTCTTTTACACAAGAAATTCTAAATTATCACTTTTTTGTTTTTATATTATTATTTAATTCGTACAATTTAAAATATATCGTTTCATTAATTTACTCCATAGTTTCGAAATAACTTAATGTTGATTAATAATTTGAATAGGCATAAGCGAATAGTTTTTTAAATATATAAATTCGAAGTTTATACAACTTTTGATTGGTTATTGGTTACGGTTAAAAAAATTTGACAGTGTAATTTTTTCTAATTCAAAGTGAAATAATTAATACGAAAAACAATGTGTATTTATTGATTTTAATTTTAACTAATCTCTGTTTTTAATATGAAAGTAAATGAAAAAAAAAAAGTCTTCTAAATTAAAATATTAAATTGTATTTTTTTAAATTAAAAAATATTACGTTTTTTTCCCATTAATTGAGAATAAAAAAATTACTTTATACAGACTTCACAATTATAATGACTTATTACAATTGTAATGATATTAAATTTTTTAGATGACAGTGAATAATTATTTTAAATTAAATATAGTAAATTCAAAAAAAATATAATTTTTTTTAAAAAGAAAAGTAAGAGTCAAAAAAGAAATCTACCGTTAAAATTTACCTTTAAAATTTACCTTGAAAAGTTGTTGACCAATTTGGCAGTGAAATTCTCTATGAAGTCAAGGTTGCGATAGGGCCAGATTGGCGAGGAGCTGGTTGTGCGCGGTACAAGAACTGCAGAAGACTTTTCTATACGCGACTGACGAGACTCAGAGTTCAAGTCTTGTCTCCCACTACAAATCTCGGAGAAAGCAATCTTCGATCACAATATTACTTGGTTCAAACACTGGACCACAGATGATAACTTTAAATAAACAATTTTGTCCTCTAAAAGTTACACCTAGAAATACGTAATTTAAAACCTCTTCTGTCAAGACGTAAAAATCCGTATAAACATAATCTATTGTGAAAAATTTGTAATTTAATCAAAAACGCATTTAATTCATGATAAAAAAAAAACAGGTTTACTTTCAAAGAAGTATTTCAGAAGATTATCTCCGTAATTTTTACAATTTCAATTTTTTTTATCTTTTGTTTTTTAGTTAACTTTTAGCGATTTTTACTAATCTATTTTATGTTTTTTTTTTCAAATTAGTGTAAATTGTTAATATAAATGATAAAAAAGAATTTCTTCATGTCTAGGGATATATCAGACGCAGTGAATAATTGTATTATTAACTACAAATACAATTTATAAAGGATATTTAAAGAGACATTTTAATTAATTCCCCAATACACCGTGGGCAGTAGAAAGGAAAAAACAAACAGGTCGCGGCCATTCGAAGTATAATAAATGCAAATTTCCGAAGTAAATACTGATATCAAACAAGAATTAAAGTATTTTACTTCACATCAATGAAAGATATTTAATAACATTATTTCAAGATAATCATAATTTTCAAATAAAATGTTAGTTTAGTAGCACTTGCACTTTGAAAAAATTTACAGCTAAAATGTTTTAGAGATGATGATGGAAAAAAAATGTTACATAACGGAACAGTCCTTTAAATTTTCCATCATTTTGTATAAAATAAAAAGAAGTCTAAAAAAAGAGTGTCATGAAAAAATTGCTAATGTTAGATCCTGTTTCTTTGTTAATTAAGTTGAATAATTTATTTTTTAAAAGTACCAACTCTCGAGTCTGTTCTTAAACAGTTGGTAAAATAGATCACTACTTTATTACAGTAATAAACTAAGCAAATGTATCAAATATGCAGAAGTGAAAAAAAGTTTAACGAAATTCCAAAGATTTTAACGTGAGTATAATGTAAGATTGTGATATGAGATTGTTTTCATTAAATTTGCAAATTTACATATCTATACTATAAAGCAACACAAAACCTCGAGCAAAACCTAGAGAAAGGAGCGCAGAATGATTTGAATTATTTCATAAAGTCTGATCAGATCTGGTAACTCGTTTTGTTGCATGTACGAAACGTCAAAAACTAGCGAAGCAGTAACAAAATCAACTATCACCGTTAAAGTGAAGCAATGAAGAAAGAAAACAAAACGAACGCAGATAACTCAGACGGCTGACTTGTATTTTATTTTTCTGAGAGCTATTTGAAGTCTACATTTGATATGAAATTTATCAAAGAAGAGTTACGTTAAAAATACTTGAAACTTCAAAGGAGTCTCAATAGGCGTTAACAAATGCAGTTTTAAATAAATATGTTCTGATAAAGATTCTACAAACGACTTTATTCATAATTCAAAATAAGGCACACAAAATTATTGATTCAATTGTAACTGTTAGATTACGGGATTCGTTTGATCATCACCATGTTACTTTGCTCTTATCCAAGGTCATATCTTTGGTAGAGCTTCTTTGGCCTCTTGTCTCAAATGGATTCGATTGGGATGGAGCACATTCTTCTCAGTAACAAGATCGGGAAGTTCGGCAAGAACAGGATGAACACTAAAACAAGAGGCGAAAAGAGCAGTAACAGTCCTGCGTAGGCCACGAGCCACCAGATTGATGGGAAGTCTAAAACTGGGCTCATCGTTTTCATCTTTATGTTTGTCATCAAATTTCAATCATGGTGTGGTCATCTCTCGAGGACATACTTTTGACAGCTCCAATAGTTGGACATTTTTCGCCTATCCAAGGTGGATCTGAAAATTATAGAACGTTTTAATAATTCAACGGATTAAATATTAAATTTTAATTTCAATATATATATTTTCGATTCCATGATTGTTAATAAAAAAAGGTCAATTAAATATTGTGAATCTGATAAAAAGACGTTAGGTGACTCGTCTTGAATTTCAAGTACACTTTTACGACGTTAGAGTGGTTAGACAAAAGTAGGTGATGTTTCGTCGACCGTCTATGCGCCACTAACACGAGAGTGAAACTCTGAATTGCATAATCGTGCGATAATAGTATTATTCAATCCGCGCTATTACATCCTATGCGATGTCCAATGCGGCTCTCTTCCTTTCTAGAAAACATGATAAATAAATTGCACGTGGCCCCGGCGTTTATTTGTTATGTCAATAATAATTAGCCACGTGGAGAGCCAAGTTGCACAAGACACGTAAACGTGTTAAAAATGTAATTACCTTCTCTCTCTTTCTCTCTCTTTCATTTACATCTATATATATATAAATGTTAATAACTCATAAATCACAGAGATTTCTTTTGTCTTTAATTTGTAAAAACACAAGATTTTTTTGTTTTATTTTTAAAATTTTCTGCAACATTTCTTTGGTTTTCTTTTTGTATTTTTTAAATTGAAATTATGAGTTTTACAAGTCATTACAGTCTGTTACAGATACAAAGTTACACAACGTTTTTCTGTGAAGATAATTTTGAATTATCATATTACATGTGATGTGAAACGAGACTACGTTAACGAAACGGAAAGAAAATAATCATCAAGATTTAATGACACAGATTGTGATTACAACCTAATGCAAGGAAAACTATAGTCGAAGCTGTATTCATTATTATAGTTTTTGTATCAATCTGCATTTCTGACATATCAATAATACGTGATGAAACGTCGTGCATTGTACAATAGTGAACGTAATTTTCTGGTAAAAAAAATAAAGAAATAAAGAAAATAAAAATTAGGTTTTGCAGCAGATCAAGTAGGCAATTGTCACGGAGGTGTTATAATTAATATTTATAAAGACTTTTGGAATATTTTTTTATTATTCAAAATCTTGACTAAAAAAAAATTCAAATATTTTGAACAAATTTTGAATGAAACAAATGCGGGCTTGTCCTGTAAATTATAAAATGAATAGATGAATATTATAATAATTTTTATTTAGTTTGTTTTAAGAAATTAAATTATGCATGTAATATTGTTGTAATAAAAAAATGTTCTTTAATGTTGAATAAATTCCTTTTATTTTGTATTGTTATTAGGTGGACATTTCATGATGTGTTGTCGAGATGCCTGACCTTGGCCAGGAGTTCTTACATATACGAGATAAGACCCACTTCAGTTCCAGTGCAAATTTTCACACAAATGTTTGCGTGTGTTCCAAGTTACATGATTTTAAAGTACAGAGCAATTATATCTTGTCTGTATAACAAATGACCTCACTTCTTTTTCAGATTCACCACTCGTTGATGACCTTTATGAATATTAATTTTCAATTAAAAAGTTCGATTTTTGTATCTAGTATCAACATTATCGCACATTTTATTTACAAAATATCCAGAATCCTTACTTTTTCTCTTTGTTTAAAACCAATCTTTTAAAATCAATAAAAATGATAAAACTTTTTCAAGAAATATAAATTTTTATATAAAATAATTGAGTGGATTTACCTGTTTATTGTTTAACAAATTATAATTTTTAAACATACACGACTTTACTTTTACTATTGTATTATTTATGTTACCTGATATATTTCGTCTGATTAATCTATGAGATCTTTTATGTTTAATTCATATCTCACACTTTATTATAAATATTGCAAAATATCTTAATTTATAATCAATCATCTGATTCAATATTCGAATGTCGTCTTATAGTTTGACCAATGTATATTAAAAAAAAACATTCTTTGATGTGAAAATTCCAGTAATTGAAATATCTGAACACTTCCTGAATTCAAAACAACGAGAACGTCCTTAGAAAATAATACACTGCACTTCGAACACCAACTAGAAAATCAAAACTTTTGTTTGTTTCATTGACAACTATTATTTACATATTTGTCACACAAAGAAACATTGAAAAATCACAAAAGCACTAAGAACAAAGAGTTAAAGTTTGGTTTGGTTCAAATAAACGTTACAGAGATGACGAGGGGGGACTAAAACGTACCCGAGAAAACGAGTCTGGCCAATAAAGTCAGGACAGGAATGATGCGCGTTACGAGACTGACTTTTAGCAGATACAAAACTGTGTTACATTCGCTTTCCCTTTCTTTAGCGGTGACTGGAACGCCGGGCGAGTCGGCGAGTCCTCGCAGTTTTGCTACGCTCTGGACGCGGACTACCACTTTGCCACGGTTAAAGTGTGTTTTGCCCTTTTTCTTTCATACATGGACACCGGTTATCTGCGCTCACGATCTCGTTGGCATTGACGACTTTTGAGTCTTTCCAGTTTGCTAAAAGAATGTTGCCTGACCTCGCCAACACTGCGAATTTCTTGCCAACTTCTTTGACCTGATGACCAGATGAAACAAGTCAGACGGTTTCAAAACCAATACGAACAATTTGCTATCAACTTGGATTTAATGTTTTTTTTTTAATTTTTGTTTAACTTACTAGCTTCACATACTTACACTTGTTTTGGTAATTCCTGATGCTTCATTTTTGATATAACTATATAACTTCGAAAAACATTTAAAACTTCAAAACATAGTTATTTTAATGTTAGGTTCAACATTTAACAAAAGAATTTTAATTCAATATCTAAGCATGTTTCGAAGGTGCATATTAACAAAATAAAATTTGTCCAACGATTATTTTGTACTCTTTTGTGAGATTCATCTGGACTTAATTCACGATTTTAATGTAAATAATTAAAACAAGTTGGCTGATGTTTTATTTTATTATTGTGTATCACAATAAAAACTTACCGTACTTGCTGAATGAACGAACGCCTCCAAAATCATTGGTACTTTGTTTACTTTTATTATTAGAACGAGTGGCAATCGAAATCGTGTCACGAATTGATAACTGTGTCTTCTTTAAACATCATGTACATTTTTGAGTTTTATGCTTTGCAAACGTGAGTTTAACTTAATGATAAAAAAATAGGGTGTAACGTTTTTTTGGTCATGACTGACTTTGAAAGATTTGATAGACTTTTTTCATACCAATTACACAACCGAATGGTATGTTTTTTTCTGCGAATGCACAGTTTAAAATCAACATCTTTGTTTTTTTGCAGTGTGAAAATTAGGTTAGATTTCCAAAGCAACGAGATTGGGAAATTTGTTTTAGTTACATCGTATGCGCATCCGCTACAAAATTGCTAAAAATTCAGAGTATCTAGAAAATCTACCATTTGAGGTAAAAACATTAGCTACATAAAAGGAATTTGTTGTAATTTGCGACGAAAAATGTCATTTAGATTTCTTACTTTTATGACTGTTCGTTTGATATTGTGTTGGCGAAAATATTTTATAGATACCATAAAATATAAAAAATCGTATTATTCTTACATATAACAAAACTAAAAATTAAATCATTAAAGCAGATAAATAATTTCAAATAATATTTTATTCAGACAAAAAATTGGAACTATTTTGCAACAAGTTTTGAAACAAGAGACTTTAGATAGTTGAAATAAATTATTTTGTTGTTATATCACATTTTACAGAAGTCACAAAGTACGTCTTATCGTCAACTTTTTTTATTTCTAATTTTTTATTATTCGTATCTTAGTATCATGGAATCGTGAAATCGTTGTGATGATGAAACTTAATTCAGCGATTGTAAAGCGATGAAAGATTATGATGTTAGAATATTTTCTTCAAAAAAAATTATATACAAATGATAAAGTATAAATAATATTAAACAAAAATAACAACGATCATGCACGACAAATTTTAAGGTATAAAGAAAAAAAAGATTGTCTTGCAACGAAAAATTTTTTATTTGGAAAGCATAACTGCGATTGCAACAAAGTGTTATATAAAGAGATGTATTGAAATTTTCTAAGAGCCATCAAATGTTATTCGCAGTCAGAGCATTTAATTTTAAATGTTTCATTTTTTTATGTTTATTTAAAAATGTTTTTTTTTTGGGGATTTAATAAATCGTTGCTTTTCCCAATCAAAGTAGCCATTCATCATCATTCAGCGATGGAGCGACAATAAATATGCCAGGTATCATTTATGTAATATAAAAAACTGGAAAGATGATAAGTGTGTTGATTCTGACTGCAAATTTAATTGACTAATGGATTTTTTGGATGCTACAAATCTTGATCTTTTGCAAGTATAACTATCATTTTTAATTTAATTTTAATTAGTTGAATTTTTGTAAAAGCTTTTTTTTCTGTGTATATATATATCAATTTATTTCTGATATTATTTAAATTGTATTTTCATGAAATTAAATTTTGATTAAAAATGTTTTTAAATAAAATTTCTGAAATAAGTTGTATTAAAATATTTAAAACATGTAGACATTTCTTTGTAATCATGTAATAAAAGTGTGTGTATTGATTACCGTTTATTCGAATAAAATTTTCAATACATACAGACAAAATTGAGAAAAGGGTAATTTTGGCAGAATGTCATTTTTGTTAATAGCTCAACTGGCATCATACACTCGAACGACGTAGTTTCACAATCTACAGCAAATTCACACTTTCGTAAATTTTGTCATCGTGTTGTGGTCCTTGACCCACTCCACATTTCATATCACTCGATACAAGGAACTAATTATATTATATACGCCTCCAATTTCAAATCAAACAGTCAATTAACCGATTAAAAATATTTTATTTTCAAAATTATTTATAAAAATATACATACGAATCTCGTGTATATACATGATTAGGTAAATATGTAAAGATTTGAAAATAAAACAAAATTCGACCAAACTTGTGCTTCTGTGATTTACAATTTTTTTGTTAATTCGGGAACGGCCTTGAACAAGTCTGCAACTAAACCGTAATCTGAAACTTGGAAGATTGGTGCATCTGGGTCCTTGTTAATTGCGACGATAGTTTTGGAGTCTTTCATTCCTGCTAAATGTTGTATTGCTCCAGATATGCCAACAGCGATGTATAAATCCTAAAAAATACATTTTTAATCATGAAGTATAACTAAAAGAAATATTTTAAAATTTAAAAAATAAAGCAATTCAATCATTTTTACAGGTGCAACGATCTTTCCAGTCTGTCCGACTTGGAGATCATTAGATACATATCCCGCATCAACAGCAGCACGGGAAGCACCGACAGCAGCGTTTAATTTGTCAGCCAGATCGTAAAGCAGCTTGAAATTGTCGGCAGACTTGAGACCTCGACCGCCAGAAACAACAGTCTTTGCTGAAGACAATGAAGGTCTGTCAGATTTGCTGAGCTCTTGCTTTATGAACTTGATTAAGTCTGTTTTAAAATCGCCCGTTGGCGCAGGTTCAATGGTCGCACTGCCACCTTCCAAAGGAGCTGCCTCAAAATTTGTTCCTCGAATTGTGATTATTTTAATGTTGTCTTTTGCTTTGATCGTTTGGATCGCATTTCCGGCATAGATTGTCCGAATATAGGTATCTGGAGTTTTGATTCCTATTATGTCGCTAATTGGTGATACATCTAATTTTGCTGCCACCTGTAAAATTAATCACATTACATTATAGATTTAATAGCAAACAAAATATAGATAAAATATTATTTACAAAATTATAATATGATTGATTTTTTTAATTAAAATTTTTAGTTTTTAAATAAAAACTAACTCGAGGAAGCAATCCTTTTCCAAATGCACTAGCACCAGCAATGATATGAGTAAAGTTATGTTTTTTCTGTGTTTCCAAGATCAGAGGAGTTAATGCTTCAGGGGTAAATCCCAAAAATGTGTCACTCTCGGCTACCAAAACTCTAGTCACTCCACCGGCTTTGCTCAACGTCTCAGACGCTGGGCCACATTTAGAACCTGCTACCAAAACCGTGATGTCTCCTCCAATTTTCTTGGCTGCTGTTAATGTATTTTGCGTTATTGGTAAAAGTGCTTCATTATTGTGTTCAGCTATTACTAAAGTTGATTCAAGTCTTTGTAAAATAGAAGAGAGCTGAAAAAATAGGTTTAATTATAGTATTATAAAAATTATACGATTAATGAAGTTAAAAAAATTAATTTCAGTTAGTTATTAAATTCCAAATTTAATCATCAAAAGAAATCTAATTTCATGCTCAAACGACAAGGTGTTGTGTGTTTTTCAATATATTATTTAATGTAATATTAACGTCTGAATATTTTTTGAACTATAGTTTTTTTTTAATATAGAAAAGCTAATTATTTTCATTAATCAATTATATAACTCAATTATATGAAAGAATATATATATAGCAATGATAAGAGAAAAGGAATCAACAAGTTGCACAATAAAAGAAATTGAATGATTGCAAAGATGAAAAATAATCTAGTGGATAACTAAAAACAGAAAGAATGATGTCACAGAAATACTTACAGTTGCATTATTTTTTAAAACCGATGAATACCTTCCAAACATTTTGAGGTATCAAAATTATCAATTGAAACAAAAATCAACACTGATACACAAGCGATGGATTTCAACAATAATACTCGCAATTAAAAGTTCAAAGTCCAGTCTCTACCGTAATGAAACGTGTCATACGAATACTGATGTTTTGATAGGTTTACTTCAGAGCCTCTTATGTTGTATATTTATGGTTGTTAAGTCTCAACTTTTTTTGTTCATACCAAAATATTTTTTGTAATATTATTCATCTTTTTATTTCCACTCAACTTGTTTTTTAGAAATGGCGTATTGGCAAGTAACTTTCTATCACACAATTCTTAGTTTCTGGACTTTATTCAGAAAGATAGAGACAGAGAACATAGTTACACTCCCATTCTTAAAACCTGACAGAGATGGAACATTCGGAAAAGTTAGTGGAATATGTTTCGTTTGAAAGTGGGATGCTAACATTGACAACGTGAGATGGCAATACTAGGGGGATTAGCTACGTTTTTGTTACGTCCAAACGCAAAATCGAAAGTTATGACTCCTTTTGGATCAGATATAACATTCTTTACCCGGGGTGAGTCTTAATTTGACTCGCTGAATTGAATATAACTAATGAAAGGAAAGAAATACTAAATAAGAATGATTTCTTCTTATCGGAAACTGGCTCCACAGGTACTGCAGGTCTCCTGGTTGTCAGTCGGTAATGCAGGCTTCTTCGTGGAGGGTTTTATTCGGGCGAATTAATTTAATTTCAACTGAATTTTAATATGTTTATATTTGTTTGTAAATAGAAGTCCAATTATCAAAATACTCTAATGTACTATACTAGTTTTATCCAACAATTAATAATAAAATACTCAAATCAAAATCAACTAAGATTAAACCGGTAAAATTTCGATAACATTTTAGATGCGATTTAAAACATAGGCTAGCATCAATACGGCTACTAGAACTAAAATTTAACAATCACTGCTAGCTTTCGTTGGGTTCTCCTATTTATATTAGTTACCCCTACTAAAGGGTAATGTTCCCTCTTAAGGCTCCGCCTTTAGTTTAACTAATTATAATGATACTATGTTTAACAATATTGTTTTGAAATCAGTTTACTTAAATATTAAACGGCCTTTAGTGAACTATTCTTTGTGTCTCAAACATCGATCATGTTTAAGACAATATTGTTTTAAAATCAGTTGGCTTAAATATTAAACGGGTCTTCTTAAACATTAGAAACATTCTTATCGTCAAGTCATTATTTCATTATTAGATATAAAATTTTCAAAAGTTTAAAATTTAACGTGATCAAAACAATTGTACGAACAGTTGTGACTAAAGAGTTATTTGTAACGATTAATGATTTGACCGATAGTTGTTTTGTATTTTGTTGAAACGTAAAATTCTTATTGTTTATGACTACCTATACTTAAATTTAGTTACTATCATGGTCATGAGGTGTAAATTATTAATTATTTGTGTTAGCCGAAAACATACTTAAGATACTTAAACATACTTAAATTTTCTTTCTATTTGTTAATAATAAAATATCTTTCCATAAAAGTATTCTTTCAAGATTTATTATTTTCATATGCTGAAATTTGAGTGACAACATCTGTTTTTGTTAAGAAAGGATTTCGTTTTTTGGAATTTATGAAAATGTTTAATGTTTGTTTAGGGTGGATATTTGATATTATTGGTGCTGAATATTGCGATTGTTTCATTAGACATCTGCTATTTTATGGTTTCGAGTTTATTTATCATTGGAAAGTTGGAAACCCAAAATACACTTCCAAGTGATTTATGACTATGTTATGTGTTTGTAAAGGCCGCTCAGGCGCTCTTTGGTTTGGTCGGTAAAGTAAGTGTATTTATGGTAATTGTAGTTACCATACCTTTACCGACACATGTTGAATTTTGTTGTTAGTTATAATTTTATTCGGCAGGACGTAACATTGTGATCTTTCAAAATGTTACGTCCTGACGTTCCCTCATCAAACTACCACGAATTACACAGTCGATAAACCCACATGGTAATGACCGTGTGACAACTAATTACCAACGGCAAATCTACTTTGCCGACCCGATTCGAGAAATCAGCGGGATTTCAATTTTTAAAGAACAATAAACATTTTCCTTTCTTTACACAGAAGAAAATTAAAAAAATGAATAGCAATAAATCTTCAAAAAAAATTCAAGGGATTAACGAACAATGAATGCCAAAATGAATACAATTATAAATATTACGAGTTGCTCGACGCTGCAACTATCTAGACTGCAGCGCGATGAGGCCCAAAATAATATCCTCTCCTAAATAAACAGATACATTTTTACAGATACACTTTCCATAACTGGGAAAACTCTTAAAATCAAAACAGTTGTTGTGTAATCCTCTTTTGTAATTTTTACGTCATCATAAATAATTTATATTAAATAATTTGAACAAATAATTTATATTTAATAACACTTCAATTTCTATTAAAATCCAGACAGAAATAATACCGATAGGAAATAAGTAAACCAGAAAAACCCTTAGTCAGTTATTAATTATGTTCAGACAAGATATAAGATAGTTATGTTCAAACAAGATAGTTTTTCATTAAGATAGTTATTAATTATGATCAGACAAAATATTTGTCAGTTAAGATTAATTACGAGCAGACCAAATAGCTGTTAGTTAAAATAGTTATTAATTATGATCAGACAAGTTGTTAGTTAAATATGATCAAGATAGTTGTTAGTTAAGATAATTCCAGAATAAGTGAACAAAATGAAAAAAGAATTTTTGTTAATTTTAAGATTACTGTCTAGTTTAGGGATAAATAATAATGGTCACTTCCAATTGATGAATGCCAAGAAAAGGGGCGTTCTGATTACCCAAAATGAGAAGAGACCCTTGAGTAGGGTATATTATATAAATACCCGCGCACAGCAGTGTATTAGTTAGTTACCCGAGTCGAAATGAGGGGATGTTTAAATGATAAAAAAAATATCACATAGAGATCAGTTGCAAAAGATCACTAAGTGACTGAAAAAATCGGAAAAAAAAGATCATAAAGTGAAGATTTTGAAAATTTTTTTCGATTTTCGAAAAAATAAAAAATTTTTACTTGAAGTAAATTTAAGGATCTCGTAGAAATCACATGAAGATACATTATGCAATTTCAATTTTTTCCTGCAAAATCAAACTAAGATTATTCAGATGACATTTGTACATCAACTGGAAATCAGTAAAAATTATGGCAATTTTAAGTATTTTAAGATCTCCTATAAATCTCTAAGAGATGACTTTCGCAATTTTGATGTTTTTTTAATCAAAAATAAATATGCGATTATTCAGAAAAGATTTTGAGATCTCTTAGCAATCACTCAGCGATGATTTTTCACGATTTCAATTTTTTGTTAAAATATCGGATTTAGATCTTCCTGAGTGTATTTGCAGATCGCCTAAAGATCACTCAGCGATAACTTTCGCGGTTTTAATTTTCTTATTGCAAAATCAAAAATGAGATCATTTCAAGTACATTTGTAGATCACTTGGAAATCAAAGAGCAATAATTTTTACAATTTCGATTTTTACTAAAAAATCGGAATAAGATCATTCATGAAGTATTTTAGGATCTCCTATAAATCTCTAAGAGATGACTTTCGCAATTTTGATTTTTTTACCAAAAATCACAATGCGAATATTCTGAAAAGAGTTTGACATTTCCTGGCAATCACTCAGCGATAATTTTTACAATTTTGATTTTTTGCTAAAAAATCGGAATGAGTTGATCTACATTGTATTCGCAGATCAAAATCACTAATTGATACCTTTTGTGATTTTGATTTTTTTGCTTACTTTCACTCAGATAATTTTAATATTCAAGGTTCAATGCTAGTGCTTAGCAGAGATTAGCTAATTATTAATGAAAATTTGTTATCATATTCATAAACGAGTTAAAAATAGTATGTTCTGCGCTCCAGCACGAAAGTGCTAATTTCGGAGAGAGGTCCGGTTGCCGTCTTGAACAAACCATGGCTTGTCAGCAATCGAACTCATGAACCAGCACTTTAGTTGCCTGGTACAAATTGTATTTTTCAACCTTTCTGCTCCCAAATAGTGCTAACTGGAGTTCTTGAAAAGCTAATCAAATATCGTGGTTGAGAAATGTATGTCGACCAAATTTTTACTACAAAAGTTACTAAACAATTAAACTGAAAGTACATCGGTTCTGGCGCATATGGTTTCGAAACCCTTCGGACTGCTTTTCTTTATTTTATATAGACTAGAGAGCTCCGCTCGCTGCGCTCGCTGCGCCCCCTGCGCGCTACGCGCGCCAACCCCGCAAATAGTTGCAATGTTTATTGCATATAATAATAGTTATTATAA